>JNDS01002527.1:0-15302 GCA_000697035.1 Rhizopus stolonifer B9770
TTTTTTTTTTTTTTTTTTTTTTTTTTTTTTTTACCTTGACCACACGGTCTTCCTTTTTTGCATTTAATTTACGAAATTGTTTTTCCTTTTGATAATCATTAATACTGCCCACAAGAACTACTAATAAAATAGCCACGATAATAGCCACACCTTCGACCCATTTGACACCAGGGATTCTGTTACCAAGAGTATCATACTCTGGAACAGCAATATCTTCATAAAGACCAACACCTAATGAAACCACAGCGGCAATAGCCAATAAAATCTTTATATATGAAAAGAGTTAATATTTGTAAATGCAAAACAATATTTTTAACTTACAAGTGTTTTGTCTTGAAAGGCAATCCACATGAGTTGAAATATGCTTTTTGAAGAAGTTTCTGGCAAGACATTGGCACCGAATGTTTTTCTTCTTTGAGGAAAAGCGGTGATATCTGGAGTGGTGATAGTGATATCGGTACGATGGGTCAATTGTCTAGCGCCCAAAGAATGAATGGTGGGAACTCGGGCCAGTTCTTCCAAGACTGAATCTTCTCTCTTTTCCTTAATGACCTGATCGAGTGTGATGGGCTGGTGATTGGGTGCATTGGGTATCAGACCGGACCGAAGATCGCTGTGAAGACCTCTGGCTACACCTTCCAGTCCACCGTAGGCGCGCAAGAGGGGTAAATTTTTTGGGTCGATCAGGGCACCGAGTTGTTCGTGGGTGAAGGCAAAGGGGTTGCTAGGGTCTTGGTGAGAGCTGAGATGATCTCTAAGATCAATCCGGACTTGATCTGTCTTTTCATTGGTGGCAATATTAGATATAAGTGTAGGATTTTCACTGAGTAGTGCACTGGGTGGTTGTAGGGTCATAATTTTATAATTTTTTTTTTTTTACCCTAAGGCGTGTTTGTACAAATTATATAAAAAAAAAAAGTAAATGGCAAAGAGAGAAAAAAAGAAAAAATTCCGTAAAATGAGAGAAAAGAAAAGTGGGTTGTTTATAAAGACATGGAAGAAGAAGAAGGGGAAATAAAGGGGGAGGATGCTAGAGGGATGATCTATTGAAAGTGAAATGATACAAAGGCACGCGTACTTTAAGAAACAAGAGAAAATCCATGTTTGCGTCAATCCATGTACGTATTGCATTTGACGATCTTTTGATCTGCCCTTCCCTTCTTTCTCTTTCATGTGTGTGTGTGTGTGTGTGTGTGTGTTTTTTCTTCTTACGACAAATGATTTCTTTTTTCTTTTTTTCTTATTCTTTCTTTGGCTGAGGATTTGGTTTGTAATTAAATATTTACAAACGGAGGAAGAAATCGTTATAGACCCTGCACCCCTTCAACTCCTCTCCTATTATTGGGTGCATAGTATGAACTAAAATACCCTCTTTAATAAGTCATTCTATTAAGCGGAGAGTTAATAGCGATTAATCAAGTCCCGTTATTGTTTCCCTTTTTAAAGCATTCTTTCTTTCTCTTTCTTGTCACATTCAATAGTCTCGAGAAACACGTTCATCCTCTTTGTATGACGAAATGTACTTTTCTTTCAAGAAGTTCTTTATTCTCCTTTATCGTCACAGTTTCAGTTGATTCTTAATTTGGGTTGTCAATAAGATCATCCATGCTTCTTGACTTAAAAGAAATGACTAGAATTGATAAAGTTAAGCTTTTTTATAGAACTGTTGTCTTTTTCTCCTGAAAATAGAAAAAAGTGCGCTTATCTCGGAATTCCATTTTCCCCTTTGAAATATTTTAATTTAAGCATTTTACACACTACTTTACACACTACTTCTTTATCATCACGTTTTATTACATGCTAATTTATTATCATCATACGCTATTTCTTCTCGCTCTCTTTCCCTTGACTTCTTTTCCTTTCAAGATCGGATCTTGTTCTGCATCTGTCAATGTACCTGACGCATAAGTCTTCCAGCGTGCAACCACTTCCTTTCCGACATCATATCCCGTTTGATAAATGTCATTGTATTTCGCAAATTCCAAAGTTCCCCATTGTTGTACGGGCAATTTCAAATAGAGTGTACCATCCGTCAACTTGGCTTCTTCTAGCTTGGCCACACTACTTACATAAGCCAATCGACTCTGGATGTCCGCTATACTTGGGATATTATAGGTTCTAAACGGATTCAGGCCATGCAAGAGCGCCCACCACCCACTGATCGAATCACCATAATAAACCGGACTTGTGTCATCCACAGACGCTACGTCCACTGCTAAAATGATATCTGCACCCATATTCTTGGCCACCGCCACCGGAAGATTATCCATATAACCACCATCGACCAACATGTTTCCGTTATCACAGATCGGAGGCATATAACCCGAGAGCGACATCGAGGCTCGAATATACCGCCATGCATAACCTGTTGTGTGCACTTCCATACGTGAAAAAGTGATATTGGTCGTCACTGCAAAATAAGGCAACCAATAGTCTTCAATCTGACTATCACCAATGCACTTCCAGATCGCCCGATTGAATTCATGGCCCGTGAACCAGGCTGTCACTGGATAAGTAAGATCCATAATCTGTCGCCATATACTCGACACACGACCGGCAAACATCTTGCTTCGGGCAATTACAGATACCAAATCCATGTTACGTGCATACAACCCACCGACAAAGCTACCAATACTCGTTCCTCCAATGATATCAATCGGAATTCCTGCTTCTTCCACTGCTTGAATCACACCCACATGTGCCACACCTCTCGCACCTCCTCCACCCAAGACAAGAGCCACTGATTTACCACACAGGCGGCGGGCCAGTCGAGCAAAATCGTTACGGGCAGCTGAATTGAGGCCGTTCATGCCGTTGGTGGTCGTCTTTCTAAAGTCAAGCAGCCGACTAAAGGGGGGCACGGCTGAATAATATTCTTTGATCTGATCCTTGACATTAGTCAACATATTGATCGAACCCGCTGTGACCTTTCTTCCTTGTTGAGCTAACCAGGGTGGTCTAAACTTTTCAGCGGCTGCCAACGAGGCGTGCTGACGCATAGCCATATATACATGATGATGGGCTTGGATCCAAAGTCTGTTCTATTAAAATAGAGAGAGTGAGAGAGAGTCAATATCTCGTTTTTTTTTAAGAAAAAAAAGAGAGAGAGAGAGAGCTTACCTTTAACCAGTTTTGTGTTGTACCCGAAGCACAGTATCTTTCACCATGAAGTAATACCAATTCCTTTCTAGCTGTCGTCTTGAGATTGATCAAGAAGCGTTCGTATTCACCCACAGAGGGGTCACCGTCACCTAGTCCAACCAAAAGAATACAATCCGATTGTCGAATACAAGTTCGTGTCCATTGCGAGGTCACACCACCGTCTGCCAAATAAAGCACGATGCGATATTTTTCTTCTTGTTGAGCCAGCCAGGATGCCATCTTAAGTTTTCCCAGCCGAGAGAAGGCGTGCTTGCCCATGATAGTGGTTCCCGTCGCACTGTTCAATAGAGCACAAGTGGCACCAACAGAATCAAGCAAAGCCGATTTGAGACTTTCGGCAAATTCGGTCACAGGTACAGAAGCGTTCACTGGCAAGATACCGATTGTTTTGAGGTTCACATTATTGCGGCCATATAGTTCGGGGTAGTCCTTAGAGGCACCTCCTTTGGTGATGGAAGAAATGGCTGTAGAAGCGTCCATGTTTGAGTTGATATGAAGTACGTCAGATGTGTTTCGATGCGTGACAAGTTGAAGGGATCTAAAGGCAATCATACGTGATATCTGAAGTGTAATTTCTGGATGACGAAGGGCTAGAGCATTAAACAAGGTTTTAGGCATACGTGCGAGTTCTGTGTCTCGAATGGCGTGAAGTGTGGCAGAAGTAGGTACACCAGCTAAAAAAAATGAATAAAAAATATTTTTTTAGGGAGAGTATTGACTTACTTAATACTTCAAGTTCACCCACACTGTCACCATGGCCAAATTCTCCCAGAATCTCTATTTCACCTTCCTTCTTTTCACGAATAGTTCTCAAACGACCATGAAGAACCATATATATTTCATTACTTGGTTCTGCTTCTCTGCAAATAATCTGTCCGGCACTCACTTGCATCCATTCCAACGAGATATCAATTTGAAGAACTAACAATGGATTTTAATAAAGATTGTTTTTCTTTATGATTTACTTACTTAGAGGACTGACATGTCCGACGAGTTGTTTAGCCAGCTTCAACATCACGGTAGGATTCTTATCAATGATACGATCCAAATGTTTCTTTGTAATATAACCCACATAAGCATCCGTTTTGGCCTTGATTTCTACAAAGCTGGGGAATCCCGTCAACGCATCCATATAACCAGAGATGCCACCGGGTCGAATGATAAATATAGGCTTCTTTGCTCTCTCGCGATCTTCATTATCTTGTCTTTTTGGATTCGAACGACCTGCGGGTGCATCTGAAGCCATGACTTGATCTACTTTGGCGCTCGATGCACTGGTTGAGGGAAGTGGTTCACTTTCGGCTGGAGAGACATCAAAACTAACGTCTCCAATATGTGATTTTCTATGCCCAAACTTGTCGCGACGTCCTCCCTTCTTTTTCTTGTCCGCTTCCGATATCGTTTCTTCACCCTGCGAGGGAGTCATCGAGACTTCCAAAAGACCATCAATCACAAAGAACAAACCGGTGTTGTGCGCACCCTCACGCACCAGAACGGCATCCTTGGGGAAATAAAGAATCTGAATATCATCTGAAGAAATTAACTCGTTCTTTCCGGTACTAAAGATATCTGAACCAGATTGCACTGAAGAAGTTGTTGATCGGATCTCATCATCCTCCATGGCATCCAACGAGGGCGATGTTGTGGCATCCATTGTGCCCGTATGAGAAAACAGATCCATCGGATATCTTGCACGTTCTTCATAAGGCTGACGACGTGGTGTACGTGGTGACGATCCTGAAAAGGCCATGGTTTCTTCCTTGGGTTTGATTCCAAGAGCATCCGAAACACATTTCATCACAGAGGTTCTCAAATGCTCGTCATCTTCCATACTGTATTCACCTCTTCTGTTGAGTTGTTGACGATAAAGACGGGGTGGTGACCCCTGAGCTGGAGAGGAGACTGGCTTTGTAGGTGTTCCTGGGAGACCAATGATTCCAATCGCTTGGATAATACCCGAGCTGTCACTACGGTTGATCTCAGCTGGTAAAGATTCTGTGTGATCCTCTTCGTCTTCTTCTTCGTTGAACTTGTGTCTCAAGCGGTCCATTCCACCTGGTGCAAAGAAATCAGATGGGAGTTCAGGCAGGCTGGCGGATTCGTTTACAAGTTTTTCGAGGCGCAAAAGCTCCTTTGTCAGACCCAGATAGCGATGACTGGTATTGAGTGTGACACGTTGGAATCGGGTGACGATAACTTGCACAATATGAGCTGCTGCCTTGGGAAATTTTTGGGTGAGTTTATGGAAGGCTTCTTCGGGAATCACAGCCAGTGTTGTATCCACGGTAGCTCTGGCGATAATGTTGGGATGTACTGAACGATAAGCGCGTTTGGATGCATAATCGGGTGTCGAATGCGACAGCTTGCGAGAGGTGGTTGGGGGTGGCAGTCCAAAGGAATCATTCGGCAATTCTTCCGTCAGGTTTTCAGCTAGGGTATGAGGCGAGATAACCGATTGTTTTCGTTTGCGGATGTCTGATTCGTCTAATCCAGGAAAGACCTGTCTCCAATCGTCGGGCGATGATAGCTTGGATTGTTCGGGTACAAGTCGCGAAAGATGGGATTTCGAAGTCGATTTCTGTCTCTGTCTTTCCTTGCTCTCTGATCTGTTGAAACTCTCTCGAAAGATGGAGAGGATGGTGAACAGACTGGAGAGGGTGCCACCTGCACTGACCTCGTTTATCAGCGTGTATTTCTTAAACTTGTCCTTGCTATGTGTATCGATATCCTCTTCATCTACTGTTTGCTTCCACGAACTGCTCTCGTCACTCATATCGTCGCTATCCTCACTTTCTTCTTCGTTGTCTGGCTTGACAAAGAGTTCGACATGACCATCCACGACAATATAAAACGATCTTTCCTGTTCTGGGTTTCTAAACAGAGTATCTCCAGCCAAGAGTTTTTTGGTCTGCAAATGACGTGCGAGTTCATGAAACACGGGTTGTTCTAGATACCCAAAGATCTTGATGGAAGATAAAAATGCAGATAGAAATTCGTCCGGATAGTTTTTAAAGCCTGGTTTGGTGTATTCTGTATCCTCAGCATCCGGGTGCAAATCAAAAGAAGAGACTATCTTGGGTGACTTTATAGGCTTTAAGCGAGAATACTTTGTCAAGAACCGATAACGAACGACCAAATAAGTTGCTGTGGCCATAACAGCCAAGGTGATCAAGAGCGAGGAAAAGTTGAGGTGAAGTGTAAAAGACCAGGTGAGCACTCGATAAAAGAATATCGGTATTGAAATAGTAGCAAACCCGACCATCTTGAACAGTAACGCGGGTATAAAGCCCAAGACAGTGCTTATCATAGAACGTTGTGTTTCTTCGGTTGGTTTTGCCATGTCTACAAGCATTTCTTTAGGTGGTGCACTTGCTAATGCTGAAGCAAGTGAATCACTTTCCATGCTGAAATGTTGTCAAAAAGAAAAAAGAAAAAGAAAAAAAAAAAAATTAGAAAGAAAAAAAGGGAGAAAATACCGGATTTTAACTTAAAACGAGACGGTTACAAAAAATATCTGGGACCGTTGCAAACTTTCAAATGAGACGCAATCAATTTATTTGTGTACCCTCTTAAAGTTGTTATGAGACACTTGTTAAGAGACAAATGTAAAGTTGATTGAGACACATACTTTTTTATTCAAGATCCAGTCATTTATCAATACAACGATCCTAATAGCTTTTATAAAGCCGAATCCAACCTAAATAATCATCAACAGTAATTGTTTGACACGCCTCTAACAATACGAGGCATAGGCGTGAAATTTTCATCCAAAGGAGCCCTCTTGGTATTGCTTTTTTATCTTTGACCAATATTCTTCGATTGGACTCAGAAGAGGGGGAGGGAATAGGGAGGCATAAATAATGGTTTGTATCCTCTATTATTTATGGTCTCAACTACAAAGGGAATTACTATGCGCCCTCCGAAATGACGCTCCAAAAGTCTCATTAAGCCGACGTTTTAAATACAGTATTCGCACTTTAAATTCAGACAAATGAAAATTGTTTTTGGACTAACGCAAAAAGATTTTCAGACATGTTGAAGTTTATTTCAGACAAATGTAAGAAATATTCAGACAAAAAAAAAGATAGCATTGTTAAAATGCTAAACTAATCCTAACCCTCTATCAAGACATCTATCCCAAAAAGTTTAATAGTGCCTTATCCAACCAAGACAATCTTCTGTTGTGATAGTTTCACAAGCTGCTTTGTTTCTGGGTGTTAAAGTATCCAACGTAGAAAATGGACTTCTTTTAATATGCTTTTTAATTTTAGACCAGCACTCCTCGATCGGATTGAGAAACGGAGAGTATGGGGGCATAAACAAAGGCTTATATCCTCGAATTTCGATTGCTTCTACTACATAGCGAGAATGGTGAACCCTACAGTTGTCCATGACGGTGTAAAAGCCATGCTTATTGTGCCTATCCAAAACGTCCATGACGTTTCGAATGAAGGTTACAATACAACACGCAGTCGTGCCTTTTTTTTTTTGACTTTGTTTTAGGTTCATCGTCTGTTTTAGCTTTTTGTTTTTTGCTTGTGGGTAGAGGGAACTCCTTCTCGATTTTAATTACATCGGCCGGTTTTAAAGTTTCCACTTTCGAAAAGTTGATGGTCCCGAAAGGCGAAATACAACCGAAAATACTGATATTGACACCCTTTTGCGGTGGAACAGGAACGACTGCAGGAGTTCCCTTGACAGACCATGCTCTACTTCTGACCTAGTGTGAGTTAAATCCTGCCTCATCCATAAAGTCGCAACTTTTTTTGAAAATCTACGCCAGCTACTTTCTATGCGGTTATTACGCTAAATCGAAGATCCAGAGTTCTTTATGCATCTCTCTCCATAGTATAGATGTGCGTGTTTTTCAACGAGAGCCTGATTTTTTCTTTCATATGCTTTCTCAGCCCACTCTTAGAAATATTAAATCCTTCAAACAATGCACAGAGTTCTTCTCTTATCATAGCAACAGTAATACAGGGGCTTTTGTCGACTAATTCAATAAGAAGCTTAGTCTGCTCCGTTGTAATTTTGCAGTTGTTTGCTCGTACTGCCCATTGATTTTGGAGGGACTTTTGATACAACCAATGGGGACAACAGTTCCATCACCTTCATTCCATTGCTTAGGTATTTCATAAGCAGTAGAATGGGGAATGAAACACATTTTAGCGTGTTTTGCAACTTTGGCGTCCTCTTCCTGCATAGGTTCAAGGAACATTTTTATGTTGTCAGGTTCGTAGGCTTTGTAAGCAAATGTCTCGCTACTAGTGGCATTAATATTAACAGAGGATTTCTCTAAGTGACAATCAAATGCATTTCCCAGCTCCTCATCACTGTTTTCTAACTTTTCTTGAGGTTGTTAAGTTTAAAGGTAATAAAAAAGAAAAAGAAAGTAAAAAAAAATGACAGGTCTCGTAAAAGTTGTTGTTTATTGAATAAAATGATTAACTCTTTATATACTTGTTGACTTGTTGTACAATGATTGTGATAAGTGTAAGAAAAGATAGAATGTGTTTCCTGGGTAGTAAATACACCAACTGTGATAAACATATCTATTCCCGGATTGTACTGGTAACACAGGTACAATCTCAATGTTAGATAATACAATCATTTCAATCAACAGTCATAAGTATTCATTCTACAAGTCATATCGTTAATCGTGGATACAACAGAGGTACGGTTTGGTCGTCTGCTAATAAAACAAGTTTACCAAAAGTTGTGGCAGGGTCCTCATCAAGCTCCATATCATCACTAACCTCTCCAAAATAAGGTTCTTTCATCACTATCTCATTAGCTTTCATATATGGTTCTACTTCCATTTTAGCGTTGATTGAATAATTGACAAGAGAAAAAAAAAAGAAAATTGGTTTTCTGAATTTTTATTTTTCATTTGTCTGAATATCTTTTTACATTTGTCTGAATATCTTTTTATATTTGTCTGAAATAAACTTCAACATGTCTGAAAATCTTTTTGCGCTAGTCCAAAAACAATTTTCATTTGTCTGAATTTAAAGTGCGAATACTGTACGCAGAATTATTTGAAATCACACAAACTAAAAACAACTATGGTGTGACTTATTTCATACTAAATAAATCTGGGCTCTGTCCCCCTTACAAAAAAAAAAAAAAAGAAATCACACAAATTGGTACCGTGAGCACAATGGTGTTTTCTATAATTATGCCAATTACTGATCTGGTGAGATCAAGCCATATAACACGCTCTGTTTTATGTGTTTTTTTTCCTTTATTTCTTGAATAAATTCAGTGAATACTGTAAGGGCACAATAGCCAACGGAATTAACGTAGCACAATCTTTTTCAAACATAAAAAAGAAGAGAAGAAACAAAGAAAGGAAAAAATAAATTCGCACGATAGGAGCATATATTCAAGAGAGAGAGAGAGAGAGAGAGAGAGAGAAAGAGAAATAGTTATATTAATTTGGCAATTTGGAATAAAAATGAAATAACTAATTATGGTGGTACTTTAAATGGCATGCGCGTTTACGGTTTTGAGATGATGAAATGACATGGTCATGATTAGAAGTGGTGATGGTCATCTGATATTGAATGGGTAGTGAAGGGTTTGCTGATCGAATACAGATGCGATGAAAAACATCAAGAACGCGCAAAATGTGGTGCATATCCACTACAAGCTTTGTCAAATCATCTATACAATTCGATATCTTGATTTTGGCTAGCTCGTACATTACATAAAGATGTGCGGATGGTGAGAGCAAAACATAAAACAAAACTGTTCGTCCAACAATATGCAGACCCAAAACACCATCCATATTTTGCAACGCGCAAGCATTTCTACAAAAGATACCGACTCGAACAAGATCTGCACACAACAAAAAATTGCTCTTGTCACCTTGATGGAAAGATTTGACTTCACCAAAGCCATGATTTGCCTTCCATTGGACTCCATGCAAACTGGTAATACAAATATCAGGACGCTTTGTCCCAAAATTTTCGTTTCGCTTTGCCTCTAAAGTCATTTCGTTAGTCCAGCGGAGAAACATGCCTTGGTCAGGTCCGTCGAACAGGCCACATAAAAAAGGATCAATGTATCGTGTACCAAGCTCAGACTTATTAACATCTTCGGCAATCGTGACACAAAGAATTTTCTGGATTAGTCCAATGATGCCTTGCACAAATTTGTGTTCATTGGCAGGAAAATCTAGCTCCAAAAGTTGACTGATCGCTTTACGTCGGTTGATAGTGCCAATGTTAAGATCCTGAACAATATTGATTATGCTTGTGAAAATTCTTGTAGGTATGTAATATTTCTTGATGTCATAGGTTGACTCGATCTTATCGATAATCGCCGAGAGATTGTCTTTATTGAAAAAGGGCAATAGTTCATCAGGGAAGACATTTGGAGTTAAAAGCAAAATGTAGTTGGTTGCCATTGCGCAATGAACATGATCTTCAAGTGAGAGTTTCCATTTTTGTTGCAATATCGAATGTTGCAATAAGTAAAGCGCATTTGTCACGTCGAAGTTACCAGTCATAAAATGTTCATAGTCATTAGGTGGCATATACACTACAGCGCATAAGTGGCTTTTTGTGTGGCTTTATTGTTTGATTCCAAACAATTGTCAAACAATTATCAAACAAAAAAAATTGTTTGGAAAGGGGGTTTGCAAACAAAAAAATTGTTTGATTGCAGACAACTTGTTTGATTCCGACCAAAGGTTGTTTGATTGCAAACAAGCATTTAACAGGCAATTTAGCAGGCAATTTAGCAGGCAGTTTTACATTAGGTCAATGTAACGTGATTTCGATGTGATACAATTGGATAAAAAAACAGTGTATACAGTACTATTATACGTTCTTATAATGCATGAATAAAAATTGATATTGAAAAAAAAAAGATAGCTTTTATTTATGAAGAGAATGTATAGTAAAAAGGACAATCAAATACAAAAGCAATAGAAATAATAATAATGAAAAAAAAAGGTAATCTTGTCAAAGAAACCATGCACTTACCTATTTTATCGAACAAAAACAAATTATTTGTATCGTTGTAATCTTCAGACATGATCAACGGCTGTTGTTTATTGTGATCATCAAAGTAACAGGAATTAATCTACCACTATGATCACATATGATTAAAATTAAACAACTGTAAACAATGTTTACCTTAAATACTACCAATCTTGCATATTACTTGTGGCCGACAGAGCTTGATATCATCTTGTTATAAGTTAATATGTTTCTTCATGTCAATATCCAAACTAGAGTAGAGTCAAGAATAGAAGAAGGTAGCTGATATTCTCTGCTTGCACTAGATATGAAGAAAAATATAAGTAACAAGGCCCCAAAGATTCGATAAAGCAATAGAGTCATGAAGTCGTTTGTTAAATACAATGGATCCGTAGTAAACCTCTTGTAATTGTGTTGAAAGCCTACACATCCAAAGCTTAGGCTTTGTATAAAAGTGTCAAACAGTATTGGGATATCTTTAGAATCTTGTAATCCAGTACTTTAGACTAAAGAACAATGTTAGTAGTTTTTTATCGAAATATCTCACTAGTTAAAGTATGTTGGGAAAGCGTTCAGTATAACCAAAAGATATTCATAAGCTATGAACAGTATATATGCATATATGTGTCGTTATGTCCTACATAAAGCAAATTAATAGTGAAGTAAATAGATTGTATGTCGATGTCATGTGTCTATCAACTTCGTCAAAAACATCAAATATTCTATAATGGTTGCTAAAACTACACCAAAAATTAATACAAAATATTTCGTATTGTTTTACTCTTTGAGCCATATTAACAGATTGCTGTATGTCGCAGTAATAATTTAAAAACATAAGGAGCATAAAGCTAAAATTATGTTATTGTGTTCGTAAAGGTTTAGGGAATTACTACGCGCGCTCCGAAATGACGCCCCGTTTGCGCTTAAAGCAGTGCAAATACAAGAGGCGCGTAGGCACTCCACTCATTTTCGGAGCGTTACACAACTTCTTGAGGCAGAGGTGCCATTCTATGCCAGAAATTCAACACAATCTTCTAATACAGAATTCATTTTGTCTCCAAAGTCAACACTATTATCAGAATTATCATTGTTAAGAAATCAATTGTTCTACTGAAGTCCTACTGCGTTTTTTTTTTTTTTTTTTTTTTTTTTTTTTTTTTTTTTTTTTATTAAGCATGCTCTATTTTGTGCTTTTCGATAAATAGTATCTTACAAACAATATTTTGAATTCATGTGTCTCACCATTTGCTCGCTACCTATGATTATCTCTTCAATAGACCAAAAAATCTAGAATATTTAAAAAAAATAATTTGCAAAGGATCACCAACAAGGATGTATAAATAACACGTAATCTCTTGGATTTTAGTACGATTGTAACCGAATTTTGCAAAGCTGAAGTGCAAAAACTCAAGCAATGCAATTAACACAACATCTTGTGCTCCTTTCCTTCTTTTCTGGAGTAGTCGGCTAGAATTTCTTCATACTTCTCCATATGAAGATCCAATTCTAAGTCAGCCATGGTCTCTTGATCGCAAGCGACAACTTGTTTCTCGTTGTAAGCTTTTTTGTCAAATGCTCTTATTTGATACAAATTCTTTATTAATCTTTTATGTCTCTTTTTTTTTTCACGTTGTAATAAGATATTAATCATTCGTATTATAGATTAAGTATTTTATTTGTCTTATTTCAACATATATAAATTATTACCATTTATACTTTTCTTTCTTTATTATATATGGCTTAAATCTATGTAGCAAAAGGTGTATTGGCTGCTAATGTTGATTTGGGAGACAAAATGAATTCTGTATTAGAAGATTGTGTTGAATTTCTGGCATAGAATGGCACCTCTGCCTCAAGAAGTTGTGTAACGCTCCGAAAATGAGTAGAGTGCCTACGCGCCTCTTGTATTTGCACTGCTTTAAGCGCAAACGGGGCCTCAAAAAAAAAAAAAAAAAAACGGAGTATTTAAAACGGCGGCTTAATGGGATCTTTGGAGCGTCATTTCGGAGCGCGCATAGTAATTCCCTTTACTTTTTGCTTGTTTACATCTTTAACTTTTGGAACTAAAATCCCATTGTATAAGATTATTGGAACATTATCAGTCATATGAGTACTATTGTAATTGAAAAGTAATTCAATTAACAATCTTTTTGGATCTGAAGGCTTTCTTTCCTTTGACTTCTTGATTTTGTTGATTTTGTTCAGACTTTTTTTTTTTTTTCAACATTATCATTGGTGAGGTGTTCAAAAAAGCAATCCATTCATTTGATACCTGCTGATTGGTTGGTAAAGCGAGGGGATACAAATTACACTGACGATTTGATTGTAAACAGAGTTTTCTAAATCTTTTTTTTTTTAAGTAAAATGCTAGTCAAAGTTTTGAATTCATACGAATGGAATCAAGTTTATAGCCATTGGAAAAGACAGTATGAAGGATTAGGTGAACTGGACGCCTTCAACAACTTTTTTGATAACGAAAAGTTCTTTTCACCCAAAAGTAACACGGTTGGAATCCCCCTGAAACTGGCTAAAACCATGGCCGGTGAACATCAGGTGGTCATGTCCTTACAAATTTACAAACAACTCGCCACACATTTTATCGAACAGTTTCCTAACGCGACTCCACCTTCATCTGAAGGTTTGGTTGTAAAGAAATACCAGGTGATTGAAGCATTTAAGGCTACTACGAGTAATCATTTAAGTAAATACAAGAACAAGGCAAAGAAGCTTAATAAACAACGAGAACGTATGGAAGCAGCTCAGGAAGAAGCCAAGATGGCCAAGAGATTGGTTTTGGGAGAAAAGAATTACACGTTTATCGCGATTGATATCGAAGCTTATGAACGCGATCACAGCATCCTTCTCGAGTTGGGTTGGTCCATATTCGATGCTCGTACGAACCGGTTAAAGGATCAGCACTATTTGATCGACAGTTATTCTAATTTGACCAATGGTACATTTGTCGAGGATGAGAAGCTTCAATTCTCTTATGGTACCTCTGTTTGGTGTTCTCTTTCTCAGGCATTAAAGGAGCTCAAAAAGGATCTGGATTGGGCTGTTAGTCGTGATGGTGGATTTGTACTTGTCGGCCACGGCTTGAGTAGTGATATCAAATATTTGAACAAACAAAAGTTTATGTGGCCTACACTGGAGGGAGGTGAGACTCTAGATGTCAATCAGTCTGCATGTGTTTGCATCTTGAATACCGATACGATTTATGCTGCATCTATCAATGATCTCCACAACCCTCCTTCTTTGGGTAAAACATTAAACCTCTTAGGTGTTGATACTTGGCATCTTCACAACTCTGGAAATGATGCTCATTATACCATGCAGCTATTCCTTATCCTTGCGGGTTACGAAGGATAAACCAATAACTTATTGTACATCATTTTTCTTTTTCACATATCAATAGTTCTTTTTTTTTAAAAAAAAAAAAGCTTGCCCACTATGGGAGGCTTGAAAATAAATAAGCACGAGCTACACATACACATACACAATGTTGTATAAATTCTTACCAAAAAAGGATGAATAATTATTCAGGTAACAATAAAGATGAATGTTGATTATATATGACAAAAATGTTTATATTTTTTTTAGCCGACGAATGAGCCATGGCATTCAAGTAAATCTTTCAGCTGGCCTGAATCGAATCTTTCTATATGTACTTCTTTGCCGAATAGATTATGTTTTAATGTGCTATTTCGGCATACTCTCAAGTAATAAATAATATGAGTAATACAAGCGGCATTCAATGAACATAGCCACATCTCTAATTTACACAAACACAAATAAAATTCTAATGTGTCCATGTATTTGTACTTTTATTTTCTATCAACATACATTACTGCTAGAGCCATTACAATGATATAAGGTTTTGAACTGATGAAGAGAGTATATCGTACAACATATGTTGAATAATTGGTTACTTGAACACACATTGCGTAACGTTGTATTGACAACGCATTGAATTTGTAACCATAAAAAAAAAAAAAACGGAAAAAATAAAACCATCTTTTATTGTTTGTAATCAGCCGCATAGTTTCTCATCTTCTAATAACCTAGATTTTTTAACTTTTTGAAGAATGAGTTAAACCAGTTCTAGTGCCTGGAAAGTGTGTGTGTGCATTTTTTTTTTTTTTTTTTTTTTTT
>JNDS01002531.1:0-11730 GCA_000697035.1 Rhizopus stolonifer B9770
TTCGTTGCTTTTTTCAATGATAAATACATTTATCTATACTTGAAGAAGGCTTTGCAAACCAAAAAAAGATTCTTTAAGTATTAAAATGACCCAAATACATTGATAGCAGCATTACAGCCAATGAAAAACAAAGAGTCATGTCATCGTTTAGTGAAACTCTGTCAAGCATAGGCAAAACGCGTGGGTGGTACAATAAAAAATAAACCCAAACCTAAATATTCAAAATGGGGGATTAAAGTGCATTGACCATCTTTTATAGATACTTGTAAAATAAAATGAAATAGAAAAACTAGAGTTTTTTTTAAGTAAAAACTCATAGAACAAAAGCCAAAAAAAAAAAAAAAAAAAAGGATGTCTTCAACAAAATTCAAGTGAGTGAGTAAAAAAAAACAAAAATTATCACATGAAGATGTGTAACATTCCCAAACCAAAAGAGTGATATCAATTTTAGACTGTTCTCAAGCATAATTTTGACCAAGCCGGCTTTTTATAAGGTAACACTTACTATGTTTGTATACATTAACTTTGCCTAAGCCTTAACATAAAGTTATTTTGTTGTGTCTGCACGCCTAAAATCCCTCTAAAAAAAGCATGTGATTTTTACGATACAATTAAAACACCGTAAAGAAAGCCTTTTCTTTATTTTTTTTAAAAAAAACAACAAACTGAAATAAGAGTAAATTTTCCAAGTATTGAGGTTTTCATAGAATAGAATTTAACAAAAGAGAATTTGAAAAAGAATTTTTAGCAATCCCCATCATCTTTTCCGGAAAGGTAATATATCCAACTGGGAAATAAGAAATG
The DNA here is from genome assembly GCA_000697035.1 of Rhizopus stolonifer B9770. Classification (NCBI taxonomy): domain Eukaryota; kingdom Fungi; phylum Mucoromycota; class Mucoromycetes; order Mucorales; family Rhizopodaceae; genus Rhizopus; species Rhizopus stolonifer. The sequence continues at coordinate 805 of JNDS01002531.1, forward strand.
CTAGCATTACAAGATTGCGTGGCATATTACAGCCAAATGAATTTTTTTTTTTTTGCTTAAAATGCGTCTTCTCACTTGTTTAATCAAGGTAGTCAATGATATTCTTAAACCCGCAAGATTGATCTATACACTTTTGTTGTTATTATTGTGGTTTTATTAATTACTGCTATTAGATATTTAGCTTAATAATCACATGGAGATAAACTTCACCTGAATATCCCTGAAAAAATTATTGTCAGCGTTATCAAGTGCTGCAGCAATTCAAACAAAATTATTATTAACAAGGTCAATGGAATTGCAATCTCGTTTTTTTGCAAAAGACGTGTCTCTTCATCATAATTGTTGATATTTTATGAAAAAACATTGACGATAAAAACAATCAAGTAAGGCAACCGGCTGTAGAATTTTCGAAAATGTTTTTGAAGATTCGCGCTCTCAAATTCCAAGAAAATTCTTCTGTCAGTCTTCAAAAATACATAAAGAAAGGTATAATAGACGCGTCACTGAAAGTCAGATAATTATGCAGGCAGATATACTAGGTATACTATGAAAATCGAACAAAAAAAAAAGAAAGGCAGAAAAGTAAGTATATAGCAAAGATATGTCCTTTAGAGAACACTCATCTTACAATGCTTTTGCATAGAATATGCCTAGAAATGGATTCAGGCACACTTAGACAATTAAAAAATTCGCAAAAGAAGAAGTTACCATTGATCGACAGATTCAAATCATTTCCAACAGCATCACAAAAAGACCTCACAACAGCAAAAAAAAAAAAAAAAATCAAGCTTGAAATGTTCATCATCTGCACTCTATTATATTAAACCTCTACCAAAGATACCTCCCTTCTCCATGAAATCAAAAAAGCGCATATCACAAGACAACAAAGTATCAAGCTTATCTCATATATCTCATATGTCAGTGACAGTCACGTCAATAAAACATAGGCTAGAAAACCGACTGGCCACTGCAATTTCAAGAAAAGCAAATTTTGAATTTCATGAAAATCGTATAACCAAGGAAAAGGAAAGAAAAAAGAGATGACAGTTTTGACAGAAGAGCTGTTTGAAGATGAAGATAACGAAAGCATCGGATCATCAATATTAAATTAAGCTGATAACTTATTATTTTAAGAAATAGATTCTTCTATTTATGACGGTTTGTCTGGTTTTAAACCATGCACGGAAATTCCAAATAAAAGTAATGGTATGGTAGAGTTGTCCAAAAAAGACAATTTGCAAGGTAAAACGCTAAATTCACTAAAACTTGGCCAAATCAAGATAATTGAGGAAAGAGAAGTTAACAATGAAACGCCTGAGCACATAAAGAACTAGTTGTAAAGCAACCGAGGAGCTCAAACTAGAGGAAGAGATAAAAAAAAAGACACATTTCTGAGGAACCAGAGTAAGCACCTGCGTTAAATGACCAAGGCAAACCTGAGAAGGAAATCAAGAAGATGCACGTTTCTGAGCAATCAGAAAAAGCATTACCTTCAAATGATTCGAGCAAACCTAAAGAGGATATTAAGAAAGGGAATGCTCTTGATTTCAAGAGTTTATCTAGGCAAATATTTGGTGTGTAAGAGTTCAAAGCAAGAGGGGTTTTCAAAGGTCAACGTAAAAATTTGATTTAACTGTTAAAAATTAAATATGAATACTTCTCTTATTCATAATGAAAATATGGATAAGATTTGAGCTCAATTACTCCTTTAAAAGTAACTTAATCGTCTAAATACATTGGGAAATGAAGAGGTTCAGTGAAATAAAGTACGTTTCGTGCTTTTGTTTGTTAAGAGAGCTAAAGACTTTTAAATTGTTAAAGACTTAAAAACTATGGCCTACAAGAGTCAGAACTTAGAAATACACCAACTCAACAGTCAGATCTCAAGCTTAACACATCTTGAAACCCTATGAAAAACTTTTTGAAATAAACTTTTGAACCAATCAAAAGTCAAACCATGTTGAATAGAAATATAATCCTGTATTTTTTAAATGTGATCCTGCAAAAGTAAGTGGCTTTTTGTCTGCTTTGCAGGTGCTTTTAACTCTATACAGCGTCATGATTCTTGAAGGAAAAAAAAGCTCTCTCCGTATATCAGTCAAAAAAAAAAAAAAAAAGGCGATACTTTAAAACAAAGCAAATGAGAAATTGAAAAAATACCTGAAATTGTCTTTTTCTTTAAAAACATTGTGCTTTTCATATGAAACAAGGTAGTGGTTACCTCATTGGTTGTTATGGGAAATAGATAGAAGCTTTTTTTTTTTTATCTTTTTTATGGAGGCTTGTTCGATTTTTTTTTAGGGAAAGTTTATTGAATCAAGGGATAGTGAAGAGCAAAAAATATGCATAATGAATTGAAAAGTTGATGTTTTTTTTTTTTTTTTTTTTTTTTTTTTTTTTTTTTTTTTGCTTTATTTACTAAGGTTTGAGCTTCTCTTTTCCAATCAGCGAAACTGTTGCCAAAGTTTTTTTTTCCTTTGTTTTTTGATTCGTTCATTTCCTTTTTTGGATTGAATTTGAATGTGACCATTTTATTGAAGCGTCACTGACCAAATAATCTTTTAAAAAGCTTTTTTTTTTTTTTTTTCAAAGTTTTTATTCCTTTGATCTTGGTTCTTAAATAATGTCAAGCAGTACCGCCAACAGAGAAAGCAAAGAAGGTAAAGCTATAAACTTGGGATGTTCTGTAAAGGTAACTAACCTTAATCTCTACAAGATCGCTCTGATAAAAGAGACAAAAGAGACAAGAAGCTTCGTAAGAGAGATAGAGAGGAAAAGACTGCTAGCGTAGAATCTGAAAATGCATCTAGCTCTTACGAACCCGATAACAAGAAGCGTAGAGTTGTCGAAGAAACCGAAGACAAGACTGACGATAGACTCAAATTATCCAACTTCCGTATTTCTCAAGGAACCGTTGAAAACTTGGAAAAGAAGGGTATCTCTTCTCTTTTTGAAATCCAAGCTGCCACCTTTGACACTATTTTTGACGGTAAGGATGTGCTTGCTCGTGCTCGTACCGGTACTGGTAAAACCTTGGCCTTTGCTATTCCTGTTGTTGAACAATTAGCTTTGGATAAGACTTACAAGGAACGTCGTGGTCGCTCCCCTCGTGTGCTTGTTCTCTGTCCTACTCGTGATTTGGCTAAGCAAGTATGTGGTGATTTTGAACAAGTGTCTGGTAACCGTCTCAAGACTTTGCCTGTGTATGGTGGTGTTCCTTACAATGAACAAACCACTGTTTTCAGAGATGGTGTAGATGTTGTTGTCGGTACTCCCGGTCGTATCCTCGATCACATCAAGTTTGGAAACATGAAGTTGCACGACCTCAAATTCATTGTTTTGGATGAAGCAGATGAAATGTTGGATGCCCGTGGTTTTGAAGAAGATATGTTTAATTTGCTCTCCAGCATTCAAGAACAAAAAGAAACTCGTGATTATCAAACCTTATTGTTCTCAGCCACTGTCCCTGAATCCGTCATGCAAACCATTCAACGTTTCCTCAAAGAAGACTATGAACGCATTGATTTGATTGGTAATGCTAAGAACAGAACCAACCAAAACATTCGACACATTGCTATGCCCTCTTCTTATCACTCTCGTGCTGATATCATTGGTGACGTTGTGAATGTTTATGGTCGTAGTGGTTTAACTGTCATTTTCTGTGCTACCAAGGCTGATGCCAACGAATTGGGTGCCCATGATAAGATCAAGCAGGATGCTGCTGTCTTGCACGGTGATATTGCTCAAGCCTCTCGTGAAGCCACCATGAAGGCTTTCAGAGAAGGTAAATACAAGTGTATTGTCTGTACCGATGTTCTTGCTCGTGGTCTCGATATCCCTCAAGTCGATTTAGTCATCAACTGTCAACCTCCCAAGGATCCCGAATCATACGTACATCGTTCCGGTCGTACCGGTCGTGCTGGACGTTCTGGTGTATGTGCTACTTTCTATAAGCCTCAAGAAGAAGGTCTCTTATCTTTCATCTCAAAACGTACTGGTGTTCAATTCGAACAGCTCTCTGCCCCTCGTCCTGAGGACATTATTGAAGCTACCACTGAAGATGCCTTTAAGTCTATTGATTTGGTCAAGCCCGAAGTTTTAACTTTCTTTGAAAAGCCCGCTCAAGAATTAATCGAAAAGCACGGTGCCTTAAATGCCGTTGCTGCTGCTTTGGCTTTCATGACTGGTTACCACCAAGGTGTTCCCAGTCGTTCTCTTTTGACCTCTCAAGAAGGTCATACCACTCTCTTGATTACCTTAGAATACACCATTCAACATCCTGGCTATGTCCGTAATATTATTACCCGTGAATACCCTGAATTGGGCTACGATGATGTGAAGGGGTGGCGTATGACACAAGACTCTAAGGGTGTCGTGTTTGATGTAAAATCCTCTCGATGTGAAGTACAAGAAAGTGGTGAAGTTTTATTGGTCGGAAAGCCCTGGACTGCTCATAACATGACATTAACTGCTCCTAGTACCTTACCAGTTCTTCAAGATCGTGACACCCGTGGTGGTGGAGGCAGTGGCGGATATGGTGGCCGTAACAACTATGGTCGTGGTGGCAACGGTGGAGGCTACGGCGGCGGAGGTTACAACCGCAATGGTGGTGGTGGAGGTTACAACCGCAATGGTGGCGGTGGTGGAAACAGCAGTTACGGTGGAGGTGGACAAAGAAGAAACAACTATGGTGGTGGAAGACGTTAAAAGAAAAAATCATTTCTGCATTAATCATTTATTTATTGTAAAATAAAGATCTTATACAAAAGCATGTTTTTTAACATTAAACAAAAGAACTCGTCTCTGTTTCCTTAATTACAAACCATTGTATTTGTAATAGTAAAAGCCCTATCAATCCATAAAAATAGAATTGGAACAATTAAAAACGTTTAACAAAAAATTCGGAACCCAGAATATACGCATTTTTTTTTTTCTTTTTAAATTTAAACATGAAAGAAGCAAATTGGGAACCTCAAGACGAAGGTTTGTTATGAGATTTATCCTTTTGAAACAAGAAGCTCAATATTTAAAAGCTCATGACGAAGATGCTATAATGGCAGAAGGTGATGACGATTCAGACAGAGGCCAAGACATGCCATCTAGAGAAGCGACAACAGTATACCCTGAATCACCTGTAAGAATGACACCACGATTTGGAGCGTCTGATGTGGACCCTATGCATTATGAACTTACCGGAAATGCTTCTCCACAGTGGAGTGATATAATGGATGAAAAGGGCGAAGGAGTATTTTATACAATGCATTTAGATAAAATGATCGTACATCAAAACTTCTTTAACAGTAAAGCAAAAGACAGGGTGCAATATTTCGTACTGACCTGTCCTTCTTATTAGACTTTGATGATGATTTTGATGATGAAGATCTATCATAAAAAAGGCTATTTGTTTAGCTGAATTCAAATAAATACAATGCAACAATCTTGGAAAATTTCCCAGGCTTTCTTTCTTGTTTAGTTAAAAATGCAGTCGATATTTGATATCAAAAGAGAAGAGGATTTATACAGTATACTAGGCTGTGTGGATACTAATTCTGTAATTCAATAAAACTAATGTTATTCATGTTCTAATCTTTTCATAAAATAGCCCGAACAAATAAAAACAGAGTATAAACGCTTAGCATTACTGCATCACCCAGATAAAAGCTTAAACCAAGGTCTTTCTACTTTGTTGTCGTTTTAATATACATTACTTACAATAATACAGATTCAAAGTTCGAAAAAATACAGTCAGCTTATGACATCCTTGGGGATCCGATAAAAAAGGCACAGTATGATCGCTGGAAGACCAGCGGGATCATTATTCCCTTCTCTGATTTTGTTCAATTAGGAACACACGCTCAAGTAAGGGTCGCTTTTTAGTGACGAAATCTCACTCTCTTTATGTAGACTGTTCATTGGCAAGCATTGCCTAGTCAACCTAGCTTGTCAGATAATGAGAATACAAAGAACATAGATGTCGCTAGTATCCGTGCACCATCAACAGTCTCAAAACTACCTAGAGTTCAAATCGAATCAAACAATTTTTGGAAAAAGAAAGACTATGTAATAAATGATAGACCTTAATTTTATTCCTCTTCACTATCAGAAACTGCTTGATCAAGTTCTCTTAACTTCTTTCTATATTTCTTTATTTGTAGATCTTGGTCACCTAATAGACAGTGATAAGCATTTTATGTATACTTCGTGCTTTTTTTTTTTACCCATTAATACAAGCACATCTTCTTGTTCTTTTTCAAGCTCTTCAAATTTGGCTTGCTGTTCTACTAGTTTTTCTTCCAGTTCCTTGATTTTACTGGATTGATCCTTTGCTTCTAATTCAGACGCTTTCTCCTTCAGTGAAGCGTTTTCTTTAGTGTAAGAGACGAGGTCGCTTTTTAGTTGACCATTGTCCACAGTCTATATAAATACAAAGTGTTAGCCTCAATGTCATCTTTGTATGTATGTATGTATTACCAATAATTGAACAGATGCTTCAAGTTCTGTCACCTTTTGTTCAAGTGATTTTACTAAATTGGCTTGCTCATCTATTTTTGTTTTGTAAGATTGAACAACTTCGTCAGCAACAACTGGGCTACTAGGGATAGATGCACCTAAATGGATGTTTAAATATAAAGAATATGCCTCTAATAGACTCATCTTTACTTTCAGGTTTGTTAAAATCCGCAGGTTTCTTTTTCAATGTCTTTTGGACATTTTCTAAAAAAAAAGGGGGGGGGGCGTAAGACGCTTGTTTTTTTATTGGTTTTCTTCTTACCATAAGTTGATTTGAAAAAGTCTACAAAGATGCTATCAAGTAATAATGATGGTAAAGGATTTGCTGCATCTTCTTCGTGTGTGATTTGCAAATATTGTGGTGCATTTTTTATGGCAGGGCTATCCCGAAGACGAGCCAATAAGCTATTCATTTGATCTACACGACTAGAAAAAATAGTCTTGAGTTTGACTCTATAAAACATTAATAAGCCATGCAATTTTTTCTAATAAAAAATTACCTATCAATAGGGGCCTGAGGATCATCATTATATTGGTAGATAATCCCTAATAGATAAGCAACAAGTCCTTGTACCATAGAATCGTTGGTCGACGATTGCATTTCTTGTATCAACTAGCAAAAAAGTGTTACTATTAAATCTTCAAAAAAAAAAAAAAAAAGTTAATTACAAACTGAACGTTGGTGCTCTCCGCCAAAAACAAACTAACAGATTGAGGACTATCGTAAAGCCAAGTACACAAGAAGGTAAGATAACCAATGGGTATACGTGAATTGGTAGCAGGATTTTTGGTGGCCATTAACAATTGAGCAACAACGTGGTGTAGAAAAGGTACGGGATCTTCACCCTTTGCTTCGTCTCCGAATACAACACTGTTTGCAATACCCTTTGCCTTCTCACTGTTGCGGACAATATGGGAAAGAATGTCACAAGCAAACCATACCTTGTATGGGTCGGATGAAGACTGTTCCCAGTTTTCAATCATTTCTAAAAGCAAGGATCCAGCTGAATGAGGTTTGCCTAATGATAATAAAAAACGAGAGAGGGGCTTAATATATACCCAGAAATTATCTGGTTTACATACCTGAAAATGAACTATTCACATTGTCTGCTGGTGGTGATGATTTCAACGTGGATGCCAAAACGAGTTGAGTATCTTGGTTTCCAGACAAACAACTATAAATAGCATATGTAGCTGCAGCACGACTCGAATAGCTATATTCAATTCCATGATCTTCCATTACAGCAATAGAAATTAAGGAAACAATGGTTGGTCTAGGCAATCCAGGAGTTGTGTTTGGCACAGGCTGGCCGTCTTCACCCAAAGCAGGAGGACTGGCAACGGCTATTTGAGCAAAACTGACTTGATTTTGAGTATTCTCAGCCACCACATTAGCAATCGCATAAAGTGCTTCTGTACGAACAAAGGAAGGGGCATTTGAACAGAGAGCGAGCTGAACGATAGGTAACAAGATTCCGCTTTGAACCATCACTGTTTGGTTCATAGGTGTACTGCTGCTATCAGCCTCAGTCAAGATACGGATGAGTTGAAGGACAAGAACAGTATTGGCCACTTTTTGAGAAGGCCAATCCTCAAAGGAATAAGGAACATGATCTGCCTCACTATCACCTACATACCCTAAAAGTCCTGGGATTTGCTGAATACAACTCGTTTCACGGAAATAAACTTGATCGGACACATTGTATCTTAATAAATTATGCATCAATGTCAAACTGTCTTGAACAACAATATCTCCTGAGATTCCCTCTTGTTCTTCAATCACGTAAAGCAACTTTTCAAAGGTTGCTTGAAAAGTGACAATCTTTTGTATCTCAGTGTTGTTTCGTGTCAACCCAATCAATAACAATAGCCCCTCTGGTTTTTTTAAAAAAAAAAAAAGAAAAAAAAAAGGTTAATTTTTTTAGGTTGTCCTTTTTTTGGGAGGAGGGTACAGTACCATTTCTTATGATATCACGCTTGTCATCCAATAAATCAACGAGTCGAGATATTCCCATTGGATTGGTCAAAATACATTCTTGAATACGTTTGCCTCGATTAGAAAGTAAGGTTGAAAGAAGCTTAAGTGTGTTATATCGAACATAAAAGTCGAATTCTTCAAGAATGTCTACTAGAACAGTAACATTGTTGGAATCCTAATTTCAAAAATTAGATGAATAACAAAGTTTGTGTATAGCTCCTTTACTTCAATAAAATAATCCGTAAACTTGTATCCTCTTTCGTCTTTGTCATACTATATATAGACGGCCTGAATATCTATGTATATTATCGTTGGTCCCTTTTTTTTTTTTTTTCCTACCTGATGGTGAACAGTACATAAAATTGCAATAGTGTCCAAAAGCGACTTTGTAATGTCAACATCTGTATGATCAGAATGTAACACTTTAATCAAACTAGGAAAACTTTTGTTTCCAACTTCCTAAAAAAAAAAACCACGGAATGCAGATAAGCTTACACGCCTTACAAAAAAAAAAAAAAAAAAAAAAAAAAAAAAAAGGATACCTCTGGCCAGTCTCTCACTAAACCCTTGAGACTAAGTACAGCAGCACGTCTATCTTCCAGTAAAGTTGCTGTCTCTAAGCAATCAGCAAGTTTTTCAATAGTCTCATCGGCTGATTGAGGTTGTCCTCGGTCTCCTCTCAAAGCAGTATAACCTCGAGAAAAGAAATCCATGTTTTACAAAAATAAAAGAGAAATAAACGCGGAGTCTTTCTCCATGATTTTTTTTTTTTATTGTTGGTGCATCAAAAAGGTATCACATTGGACTTTTAATTAGTTAAATAATTGACAGTGGCTGAACGATTAAATTACTTCTTAGAAAAAGAGAAGATCAAGTAGACTTTAATGATCTTTTGAATCAAGTAGCATGAATTTGTATTTGGGCCTGTTCCTGAAAAATCCCTTTCCTTATAAAAAATTGAAACCTCCAAATTTCTAATTGAACCAAAACTTGCAAGGTGAAATTGATATTATTTCAAGTTTTGTGATCTGAGATAAGTTGTAAGTAAATATCTAGACTTGATTTGTATTCAAAAGAGTGTTTGATATAAGCTGTAAGTGATTACCAGGTGGTATGTAGTTGATCAGACTAGAGTTGAGTTTGATAAAAAATAAAGCAAAAAAAAAAAAAAAAAAAAAAAAAAAAAAAAAAAGAATAAAGTAAGCAATTAAAAGCTCTGTAGTAAGGATACTTATTTGTAATTGAGAACATAGATATAAATATTGGTAAAGTATGGAGGGTTTATATATGTTTTTGTGATTTTTGTGTCATGTATTGTTTTTGGGTTTTTAGTGTCCTTTCTATCGTATGTCCATAGGACGTATTGTATTGGTATATGGCGTATGCTATTAGCATGGAAGTTGTGTTGTAATTGTGGTTATTGTTCTTTTTTAGGAGTGTAAATAAAGATAAAATAAGTCAAAAGTTAAGTTTGTAAAAGTTGAAAAGTTGCTGAAGTATTTATAGTTTTATGAGATTGCGCTCAATTTGGTCGCAGTCTTGGTCTGTTAACAATCTTTTGGATTGATCTTTCAGTACTATCCAAAAGTTGGCTTTCCTCGCATTAGTCTGTGTTGAAATTCTCAGGTCAATATACATTGTTATTGTTCGGGTTTATAGGTTTAAGAGTAGCTGTGATTGATAAAAATAAAAGTAGTTGTGCCTGAAACAAAGACAGTTCTTGTTTAAAGTTGAATAAAACAGGTTCTTGTAGAGTGACCACCAGATCTTGTTAAGCGGATCAGACTTGAGTTAAAAAAAAAAAAAAAAAAGAATAAAGTAAAAGTAAAGGGTTACAATGAAGGTGTATTGGCTTCAAGGGACTTGTCAATTCTTGTAGTGAAGGTTTTAAACGGGTTTTTTTTTATAAAAAAGGAAACTTGTGTTTTATTTGGGTTAAGAATATGAAGGTTTGTTAAGTAAATGAATAAGTGTCCTGTAATTTGTTAAAATGATTGTGAGCTTTTTATATCTTTTTGCTGTTTTTGTGCTTTTCTTCTTGTGTCATTTTTTTTTATAAGTTTTTCAAGTTTCTTTCAAAGATCTTTCAAGGAATTTTCAAGTGTTTTTCAAAAAATATAGTGTTATTTGTTCGGGTTTATGGCTTTAAGAGTAGTTGTGATTGATAAAAATAAAAGTGTTTGTGCTTGAGCAGAGATAGTTCTTGTTTAAGGTTGAATAAAATAGGTTCTTGTAAAGTGACCACCAGATATTGTTTAAGCGGATCAGACTTGAGTTGAGTAAAGAGTAAAAAGTAAAGTAAAAATAAAAGAGTAAAATAAAAAGGGGATTACGATGAAGATATATTGGCTTCAAAGGACTTGACTTGTATGTTGATAATAAGATCAAAAGTTTATAAAAAAAACACTTGTGATTTATTAAGTGAAAAAAGATAAAAA
>JNDS01002534.1:0-11979 GCA_000697035.1 Rhizopus stolonifer B9770
TAACTGTCAACAATCGGACAAACGTCTTTGTCGCAGTATTCGAGGCAAGTTTGGGGATGACACCACAATTGTTATTGGTAACTGGTCGGCGGGGAATATCAAATATCATGAGCCTATTAGAGGAGTGGGAATAAGAAAGATGTTCAAAAAAGAAGGTTTTAAGGTGTATCTTTTGGACGAATATAAAACATCAAGTGTGTGCCCATCGTGCAAAGGTCAGTTTGAAAAGTTTAAAGAAGTAAATAATCCAAGACCATTCCGAAGAAATATAAGACCGAAAGTGATCTGTCACGGCCTGTTAAGGTATATATACATCCACAGCTATTTAATAACGCTCTCTGTCCAGGTGCACAAACCAGCAATGCTTGAAGGATGCTGACACTCCTCGTCTGTGGAACCGAGATCTGGTCGCTACTTTGAACTTTCGCGAAATCCTTTTCGAGCTACGTAAAAATGGTACAAGGCCGATATGCTTTAGAAGACCTTCAACAAACTACACAAGCAAACAAAAAGGATCTTTTTTTGATGAATATAGTGAAAACAAACGACACAAAGAAAATCCGCTGTAGTTATCGCTACAGTAATTCATGATGCAGGGTAAGTCTCTGAACAATGAAACGTATTGTCTTGTGTCTATACAAAAGAATTAGAATAATTTAATTTTTTTTCTCACTTGCCTAAAATTATTTTGGCAATCTTCTCATGTCATACATTCAAAGTGTCTAATTTAAATTTATTAACCGTCTCATTTTAGGGTAAAATCCTGTACTGCAACTCTATTCTTAACGTGTTACAGTCAAACCAATGGAAATTGGCATTTTCACAAAAAAAAAAAAAAAAAAAAAAAAAACAAAAACAATTGTCACTTTAATAAAAATGATTAACAAACAAATATTACAAGCTCAATTCTTTTTGTCTTTTTTGGTCAAGAATATTTTTCCATGCCAAGTAACCAAACTAGGCGGTTAACTTACAAGTGTATCCACTTCAAAACCAAATACTTTTTTGAAATCGAGATTGCTCGCATGTATGAGGTTAAATTGCCCCTCAAAAAAAAAAAAAAAGAGACTTGATTGACCTAAAGTATTGATAAGACATTTATGGACAACATTTTCATAAACGCAGTTGTATCAAATTCTGGTGTATACGTTTTCTTTAACAAGTTACCATGGTTCATTATGGACTAAACTAAAACTTTGAATGAACCCAATTGATTGGCTATAAATATAAGTTTTGGAGTATAAAACGCTTTAATAAAACCCATAGGTTTGGTTCCTATCTTTTTTTTAAAAAGAAATTATGATTATTAATTCTTGCGAATAGACAACATGTCCATTTTATGCTGTGCCATACATTCAAGAGAATGTAAACAAGTATACGAAGACAGTTGATGAATTAGAAGATGTAGAAATATGCTATACACGGAATCCTAAAAAACCAAGACTATTATGCACTAGAGTTATACATGCTAATTGGTTCGACATTAACTTGTATACATATACAAAAAAAAAAAACAGTTGGAATTAAAGTTGCTAATACAGATGGCAACGAAGAAGAAGTGGATACAAAAGAAGTTGAAACTTTTAATGCAGATAATAACATAATCCTTGGTACTTTTTCACAATAGATTTTTTTTTTTTTTTTTTTTTTTTTTTTTTTTTTTTTACCTCCAATGACTGACCTTATCATTTTCATAGAATTGCCACAGCAACTTGAACAGTTTATGGATATTGCATATCTGTCGGAAGATCCAAAATCTATATCACATGATTATAGATTTTTGATAATGTACTAAGGGAGATGATGCACTTATTTGAAGGTCTTGTAAAATATAAGTCGTATCAACTAGATTTGTCTAAATGGGATCAATCAATTCACTTCAATTCGAACGAAAACCTTGGGTCGACTGAAAAAACCTACTTCGAGCAATTGGTACCAGAAAAATAGAGAATCCAAATAGAGAAAGGCGAGTATACGTTTAGCAAATAGCCAGAGAATTAAAATGAGCAAGAGAAGTCAAAATAATTCCCAAAAAGGTAGATACAAAAAAAAAAAAAAAAAAAAAAAATGGTCTTTATTCAATGAAAATTATTAGGTCTTTTATAGACAATTTCCAAGAAGAGATAGAAAAAAGGTAATGACAAGAGTAACGGGTAAATGGTTAAATGATTAAAATAAAATCAGAAGAGAAAAGTAGATAAGGACAAAAGAAATAAAAGAAATGATATAGAAATAATTGAGAGAGAAGACAGAACAAGGCATCAGCTCATACGGAAACACAATCAAAAATAGAGAATGACTCTTCTACCATAAATGCGCCATCTAAATCAAGACTGGCCGTCAAGATTTCCAAGAGTGCCTCTTTCAGTGGGTGACATCACCTTTTCTTATTTACCTCACGACAATTAACCAATTATCTTCCTTTCCGAGCATCGAAAAAAAAAAAAAATCTGCCGAACTGAAAAGAGTTTACCATTAAAAATCCACAGTCATCTGTCATTTTTATCAACTGAAAGCATTATGTCAGAGGTGCAGCAGTGTTGCATAGTTTTTTCAAGATCAAACTTCTAACAGATTCGTTACTTGGTGTTCTTCCCAAAAGCTGAAGTTTTTTTAGAAGCAAGGGGGTGAAGAGAAAACATGACATTTCAGCGACAAGGTCCACATTGCGAGACATATTCGTATTAAAGGATAATCACAAAAGTAATTAATGTGTTTATTATTATCACTATTACAGTATTAATAATTATCACATCGTAGATGCATTATTGAAATATATCGCTACACTACCTGAAAGATATAAAGAATATATAACTGACCTCAAACAAGAAGGATATAATATATTAGGCTATTGTATCAAGTCAAAAACAACAAGTGATAATGCCAAGGTGACTGAATCTCTTAAATCAATGGTAGTTGGACGGCAAAGGAGGTCTTTAGTAGAAAAAGTGTATGTTACAGTCAGCTGTAATTCAAAGACTCCCGTGAATAAAAGAGATTTAAGGAAGAACGATATTATAGAGGAGTTATCAGACGTGGCTGGTGACGCCCAAGGTATTCAATATCTTATATAAAATGCTATAGAGTACAATTTTGAATTTTATACTGACTTTTTTTTTTGTTTGTTTGTTTGTTTGTTTGTTTGTTTGTTTGTTTGTAGACTTGATAAAAGATTTAGCAAAGGTGGATAAAGCATGCTCAGTGATTATTGATTCTGCGGGTTTGACCACGAACATGGGCGATTTGGAATTGTTTATCCGGTATGTGACATATTATTTTTTAAGCAAGACAATTAGCTAACTTTGGCTTTAGTGAACACTCCAATTCAAAAAAATTATTATAGATACCATAGCGCATGACAACCAAGTTTATGTATTAGAATGTGAAGACGAAATAATTGAAAAAAGATCTTTGTTTAAATTCGATGGTAGAGAAAATTTGTTCCATCGATCGAAAAGTTGCTCCCCTCTCCCACTCCCAATCTCATTCAGTTAATTTATTTTGTTATTAAAAACTTGAATCATTTTATTATTTCAAAAGGTTTTTTTGTTTGCTTGCAAAATTACAGGATATTGTTTATATTCTGATGGATTAAGATCCATTGATTTTAACGAGCAAAGAAATGGGCGCTTAGAATTTTCAGAATAGCAAATGGCCATTCTTTCCTTTTCGTCGATGATCTTGGAGTATTTATTTGCATTCTCTTGATTGCATGGCACAGCATAAAATAGACATATTGTCTCTTCGCAAGAATTAACAATCATAATTTCTTTTTAAAAAAAAGCCAGGTGAAAAGTTGAATCTCAAAGGAGGAACTTGAGCTGTTGTTGTCCAGCCCAAAACAAGAGCTAAAACTATAAAGATTTTGGGGAGGATGCAATTTCTTCACAAGGTATTATCAACATCAAAATAGTAATTCCTTATACAGAGTTTTCCAAAAAAAAAAAAAAAAAAAAAAAAAAAAAAAAAAAAAAAAAAAAAAGAAAAACTGCAGGTGAACCTAAGGCAAAGAAAACTGTTGGAACTGTTACAGAACATTACTTCAATTTTTTTTTCTACCACATTAGACGTGTTGGACCGACGCGAACAATTTCAAGAGAAATTACATTATTATGAGCAATGCGCCTATACACAGCTCGGAACAAATTAGAAGATGGATTGAAAGCTGTGGATATGGATGCGTATATTCTTCCACCTTATTCTCCCGAGCTTAATCCTATTGAACAGTTTTTTGGTCCATCGTCAAGAGTAAAATTAAAAAAGAGAAAAGACTTTTGAAAGAGGAAACTTCCAGTTCAAGAATAACTAACGCCTATAATAATGTTTATTTTGAGGACTTGGAAGGATTTTGTATCTATTCAAGCTCAAAACTTCGAGTTTGTTTAAATAAAGAGCAAAAAATTCAAGCAATCATTTCTTTTTTTTTTTTTTTTTACTGTGCGGAGTAAAATTTTTTGTCTGTGCAATTCTTTTTTAAATGTGTGCAATCAATTTCCGAATAAGGTGTATGTCAAAAAAAAAAAGGATTGTGCTTCAAATGATATAAAACGTAGTACGGGGATAATAGTACACATTTAAAGGATCTTATAAAAAAAAAAGAGTATTTTAATAGATACAAATGATTTAGCCAAGAATTATTTCAAGTGTTTCTATACATTTTATAAATCTCATAAAGTTTAAAAATTAACGCGAATATATAAAATTGGGACAAATGAAAAAAAAAAAGTTAATTTAATTTATGCACAGAGCTTTCTCTATTCCATGTTTCTTTTTTTAAAGCTAGTATTGTAGTGTAAACTTTAAATCTCCCCAAAAAAAACCCTTAATGAGAAACCCTTTTCTTTTATGCTAAAGATCTTCTTTGGATCCATTTATGATAAACTATGTTACAACATGACCACTTTTTTTTTTTTCGGCTCACTAGTAAATTATATTTATTTTACAAGTGAAATGATAAAAAAAAGTTTCTCAAGGATTTTAATGAATGCACTCTTTCTGTAAATAGAACAAATAATGATTGTGTACAATCAAAGAGCGTTTTCTGTCTTATAATATAACCACCCAAGAAAAAAAAAAAAAAAAAAAAAAAAAAAACCTGTCAAAAGCTTACACAATTAATTAAACTTTTTGAATCTAAAGGGGGGCCATCCTGTTGTGCAACCGTTCAAGTGTGAAAATATGCCACAGAGTTTTAAAATGACTTTTTAAAGAAAGAGGCAACGGTGATCTGGTAGTACAATGTTAATAAGAAGAACAACTTTTCGAAAGCACGCGTTGTTGCCAACCAAAAAAAAAAAAAAAAAACTTTTTCATTTTGGGTATTAACACATTATACCTTCTTTCTTAGATTGAACTTTGACAGTATTTATTATACTCTCCAGGGTGCAACAAGCTAAAACCCTGTGTGTGTGTGTGTGTTTTGTTCTAGCCCATCCCCCTTTTTCTTATTCTATTTCAAAAAGTATTTTAAGCACGAATAAGTATTCTCTTTTTGTATATCAGCTTCTCTTTTGTTTTTTTTTTTGTTTTTGTTTTTACTTTTTTTTTATTTATTTTATCATGAAACATTCATTTCTTATAATAATAATAGTAATAACAAACTTGTCTACAAGTGAAAAATTATATCTAAAAGTGACTCATCAAAAGGAATCTTTTTTTTTCCCATCAACTTTGAAAATAAAAACTCCTTTATGGGCTTAACGCCATTTAGCTTTGTTGAACCTTGCTTTTTTCATTAAATGATGGTTACATGCAAAATTAAACTGGGTTTGTTAATTCTAATTACAAACTTTTTCCTTCAAAAATAGCCATTGTGCCCTCTCTCATCTCCGACAAATCATAAAACCAAAAAAAAAAAACAAGCTTGAACTTTTTATGAATTCTACACTTTTTTAATTTTTTTTTCCATTACATTGTATCTTTCTTTTTTTTTTTTTTTTTTTTTTTTTTTTTTTTTTTTTTTTTCCAAAACATATTATATATACCACACAACAATGACTACAGTACAACCAAAACCTTCAACTAGTACACCCATGTTGCCTTCCTTTTTAAAACCTAAACCATCAACCAGTACACCCATTTCATCAAAAAAACCAAAAAATAAAACCACACCCAATGGTAAGTCCTTTTATACATACATACATACATATATATATATATATATATATATATATACATAACTAACAGAAAAAAAAAAAATAGGAAATCAACGCAAGAGAAGTACTTCAATTTTTTCAACCACCTCTAAAGAATCCGTTAATACACAAAACGGTTTCAATAGAAAATTAGCATCCGTTTTATCACTCAAGTCATATAAAAAACAATCCAAATTAGATGACATCTTTCCAGAAACAATCATCCAAAACCAGACAAGTGAACATCAAGTGATTTTAGAAGAAGAAAAAGGTCATACATTTTATAGTCAACCGAGTCACTCCAGCCTAGGCTCTTTATCCGAAAGTGAGAGCAGCACGAATACGACAGAAGGTGACACAAACGACACCTTTTTTGTCAACTCATTATCAACCACACCTGAAGAAGAAGATGTGATGGAAAGAAATTACGAGACAATTGAGATCACAATTGAGAGTGATTCAGGTGGTGAAGAAGAAGAAGAAGAAAAAATAACAACGCAAGAAATCATTTTTTCTTGTCCATCACCGAAAGAAGATACTCAGATATGTAACGAAATGATGCATCCTAAGGCTTCTAATAAGAAGAAAAGACAAGAAAAGAAAGAAGATGATAAAAAGGAAGGAAAGAAAAGACCGGTGTCACTTTTAAAAAGAACAAGAAGTCGAAAATGGTCCAATTCTAGTATCACACATGAATTCCCCGTGCCCGAATTACCTGTTTGCAAAATTGATCCTACCACGTTTTTGGCTGGGCCTGGTGCCTTCATGCCTCCGGGTACTCATTGTATTTATAAAAATCAAAAGTTTTCATTGATGAACAGATTACTTGAAAGTATGATGTATGGTGGTTATGTCACCAGTCGTTTACATATTCCAATGGATTTATGGTAAAAAAAAAAAAAATTGTAGAGAATTTTTTTTTTAATTATTATCATAATAGGTATCAACCGAGTGTACGTTTACCATATATTGAAGCAAAGATAGCCGCATCGGAATTATTAATCGCTGTTTTGGAAAAAATGAATACACGTAAACATATTGAATGGAATATGAATGCTGTCAAAAATGAGCTCAGAACATTGTATCAAACTCTCAATCAAATCAATGACACCTTGATGAAAAAGCTGGGTTGTCATGTACTCATCTTACCAACAAAAAAAGATTTGGTAAATACACAACGTCAATCCAATCGAACATCACAAGCAATTGTTTCTTGGAGTTCAAAATTTTCAAAAATGAGATTTGATTCACGAAATACTTCTCCGTAAGTTTTTTAAATAGAAAATCGAAATAAATAGAAACAGAGAGAGATATATTAACCCTTATTTATATATATATATATTAGAAATGATGAACAAAATCAACTGTATATAAAGATCTTGATCAAATTGTTTACTGATGCCAAGGTTTTAGGTAAATATCCTTTCCCCTCCCCCTCTCCCTAAAAATTAACAATGATTGATTTAATAACTCTTTGCTTATAGAATCTTGGGATACAAAGTTAGAATCTCTATTAGAAAATTCTGGGGATCGAAAACCTCTGGTAGAAGAAGCCTATCAAATTAACACCGCCTGTATATCACTATTTGTATCTATTGTATGTGGCTTCGTTATGAAAGACTATGACATCCTGTTAGAAAAATGGTTTAAAAGAAGTACATATTGGATGACTGAATAAAATAAAATAAAAATAAACAAAAAAAAAATTGTACAATATTATAAAAAAAAAAAAGGTTTTATTATACACAACTTATTTAATCATATATAACATCGATTACTTTCATTCTTTCGTCTACGTAAAGATTGAGTCGATCTGACCCGTCTCTGAGAATTGGACAAGAACCAGGCATAATAATTCGATAGCCTCTTGGTAAAACCCCCTTGCGTATACACTATTTATTCAATTAAATGGGTCAACTGCGCGTTGAATTCTTTTTTTTTCTTTCTTACCTCTTTTTCAGGTAGCATGGTTTCTTCATTGTCATCGAGAATTGTCTTTCCCATGTATTTTCCATACCGTTTGTGGTAATGAGTAATTCCGCTCACAGCTAAAGAAAACGCAAATGATAAAAGGAAATTCATTTTTGGTTTTAAAAAGAAAAAAGAAAATATCACAATCACACTTTTTTTTTTGGGAAGGAAGGGAGCTTTATTATATATATTTCTTCTTTCTTTATTTAACAGTGTTCTGAAAAAGAGATAAAAAGGCATAACATATCTTTCGCGTTTATAACAGGTAGAATGACAAATCTTTGTATTCATTTAATAATATATATTACAAGTCTTTCAATCACTTTATGATGGGTTGTTCTATTTGAAATTATCTGCAAGAATCAATGTGATTTTATTCACTGATTTTTTTTTTTTTTTTTTTTTTTTTTTTTTTTTTTTTTTGTTTTCAATTTCAGCGTTGTATGACAATTCATCATACAGAATTTTACTCTAAAATTAGACAATGTTAGTTTTTTTTTTAGATGAATGAAATGTTTTTTGTAGATGTTTTTCTTACCTTTTTTCGGATGAAACGAAAATGGAAATAGACAAAGGAAAGTTAGTTTTTTAGATGTGATTTGTAGAAACAAATGTTATTTACCTGTATTAAATGACTAAGGCGATAAAAACTTAGCGGAAAATTATTGTTTCTTCCTAGTGAACAGACCAGGTCGTTTCTTGGTGTCTCGTAGACGTCTCAAGATTTTCAAGAAATTCATAACGGCAGCTTGGTCACGATTCCAAATTCTTTGTGTAGATTTGCCTGCTTGGTCCTGAATACAGGTCTTGTTTGAGCATCTAGTACTATGTTAGTTATCAGAAGTCAACCTACGCCACTTCAATTACCTTAAAAGCCCGTGACACATCACCGTCGGATTTTCCTTTCGACGGTATGACCGAGGGTTTTTAACCAGCTTGAATTTCTCTAGTTTACTTTCGCACGTTGGGCAGAAGGTCGAAGTTTTGTACTCGTCGGTTAGATAGACGATGAAACCGTTTTTTTTTTCTTCAACATCCTAATAAGCCCCTTGTTCCGCGTTGGTTCCTGATACTTTGTGTTCGGGGCGGACCAGCCGCCAAAAATCAAAATAGCGTTATCACCAAACTTTGCTTTTAATCCGCGTACCAGCTTCAGATCGTTTTGTTGATAATAGACATAGCTTGAAAACTTCATCTTTCGAAAGGGCAAAAGATGTAGTCTTTCTAATTGAGTGCTTATTTTCGCTTTGTGGTCGTTTTCTTGAGGTTGTTCATATATCGCTTGCGCCAGACGTTGAACTTCATACCGAATTCTATCAATGAGTCTCTCTAAAATATGCCTTTGTAGCAACATTATTTGAATGTAATTTGCGTATGTTTGAAATTTCAAAGTGATATCATCAGATTTGCTCTCTGGCTGAGGGTAGAAACCGCGAATTCGCACAACAAACAAGCTTCCATAATACAAATTTCCCCTTTGGTCAATATGGAAATCAAAATCATATCCAGGATAATAAGTTCTTGTAGGCTTCGCTGTTTTGTTTCCATAATATTCGTACAAGGTTTTTTCTACTGACGATCTTGCTTTCGTGTACTTTATGAACTTTTTCCAAATTAACCGATTTATATTCAAATCAAGAGAAAACAGACTCGGCTTCTTGAGCCACAGACGGCATATTACGCTTTCTCAAAGACCCGAAATGTCTTGAACGTTTTGTGCGGTTATTCTTAGTGAATATAAGTTTTTGTTTTTCTTCGACAGAGCTGGACTCCTTCATGCAATACATGATGTCCCTCCTTCCAGGGTCAATCAAGACACATCTACCTACAGTATTCTTCAAGTCGGCTTGGCTTAGTTTTTTAATGTGCTTCGTTTCATCATCATCTACTTTTGTAGTTTTCTTGGTCTTGGTTGAATTCCTGCTTGTATCCATGTTCTGTTTTAGAATTGATACACCCACTCCATCGGTTTCTAGAGTTCCTTGGAATCGTAAAGACTTCATATATCCTTGCTGTTTGAAAACCTTTTTTTCCATGTTCACAATCTGATTCCAACTTTCAAACTTTTGGTTTGCTTTCAACACCTTTTTGCTTTTGATGATATGAAGGTTCAAGATTTTGCTCTCTAGGGTCATGTAAGAGGGTATAAATGTTGTGCGAATGGGAAAACAAGCAAACGCTTTCATCTGATTGGTCTCAGAAAGTTCGGCAATTTTGAAGAAAGCTTCAAAATGATTCTCTGGATTAGCTGCAACGTCGTAAAAAATTGAATCTTTCCGGAATCTGTACTCGACTGCGTACTACATTGAAAGTAACTCGTTTACTTGCGTTCGTGCTTGGTCTCCAAGAAGAGCAGACTCGGGCATTTCTTTTTTTGTAATGCACTGCCTCACTTGATTGCAGGGCTCATACACCTTCTTTCGGATGGCTTCTTTGATCGCCTTTGTATCGCACTTTCTTTCTTGTATATCTTTCTTGACAATTTCAGCTTTTTCCTTTTTTTCAAAAAGTTTATTGATCAATGCGCGCAGCCTATTTCCAAAATGAGCTTTGATATTGTTAAAGTAGGCCGTATGGATCTTGGTGCATTCATAAAGGGCTATTTGTTGAGCATTTGGTAATCGAATAGAAGTGTAACCAGCGACTTCAAAGTAAGCTTCTTTGTGTTTTGAAATCAAGCGCCTATATATCTTCGTAGTGTCCTTCAGTTTTTTTTGCTATCGCCAGTTTTTGCTAAAACAAGACTAAAAAAAAAAAAAAAAAAAAAAAAAAAAAAAAAAAACTTGAACAAAGAAGTCTTTTGTCATGAATTCATTTAACGCGAAATTTCCGTTTGTTGCCAATTCCTGTAAAAATATATACTTTGTGAAGGAAAACGTATGTGTGACTAGTGAATTAGTGGTATGTACTAGGTCATACAACGGCTGAAGATAGTTTGTCTTCCAGATATTTTTTATCGTCGTTTTTACTGTAATTACATGCTTGCTTGAATTATCAGGAGCCTTATTGTTTACGTTTTCAGCAGATGCAGGATGCGAACTGGACTTGGTGGAGGCTGCATTTGACTCGAAGACACTCGGGATAAATATAGTAGGAATGATTGAAGCTGTGGTTGCTCTTTCAAAAGTATTTGTGCTTGAATCCGCAGTATCAAAAGTTGAGTTGGGATCTTCGAAATTTTCACTACCGAACTCAATGTCGTAGTCATCAAAAGAAATAGTATAATCAAGCATATTAGAATCATTCGCTGTAGAAACACTAGCACCAAGCGTAGACTCCTGGGTCTTTTCTTTTCGTTTTCCTTTAAGCCTTTTTCGGGATTCGTTCTGTTGAGTGTTTTCTCTATCTTTTAAAGGGAATTTACACGTTAGACGACTGGGTGCCTGCAACAAGAAAAAAGTACAACTTACTTGTTCTCTTTTTATATAATATAGTTGGCTGGAAATTGTTGTCTGAATTGTCTTCTGCATATATTTCATATAAGTCTATTATGGAAACATCAATTATGTGGTCAGTATCATATATATGTTTTTTTTTTATTCAGAACTAGGCAGTAGGCTTACCTTGTTTTCTTGTAGGCGGTTCCTTTTTGCTACTAGAGGAGCCTGAAGTACCTTTTTGTTTTCCTTTCATTATCCGACTGGTTTTTATCAGTTAGCTGTGTCAAGAAAGAAGAGTAACGTCTCCAGAAATGTATTTAACAAAGGGAAGAAAGGTAACATGAACAAGGATCAATTCAAGCATTAGTTTCAACATTTGACAGTGACTGCTACCTGTTATATATTAGTGCTCACTGATATATTTGTTTTTTTTTTGTCTGTTCAACCTGTCAAAAGTTGCATGAAAAACCTTCCCGTCTGCACTGGCCAATCAG
>JNDS01002537.1:0-11377 GCA_000697035.1 Rhizopus stolonifer B9770
TTTTTTTTTTTTTTTTTTGAATTTAACAGCTCCCAAGATCGGTCCTCTTGGTTTGTCCCCCAAGAAGGTGGGAGAAGATATCGCCAAGGGAACCAAGGATTGGAAGGGTCTCCGTGTTACTGTTCAATTGACCATTCAAAACCGTCAAGCTCAAGTTTCTGTCGTTCCCTCTGCTTCTTCTTTGGTCATCAAGGCTCTTAAGGAACCTCTCCGTGACCGTAAGAAGGAAAAGAACATTAAGCACACTGGTAACATCTCTATTGATGATGTTATTGAAATTGCTCGTACCATGCGTTACAAGTCTTTGGCTCGTGAACTTAAGGGTACCGTCAAGGAAATCTTGGGTACTGCTTTCTCTGTCGGTTGTACCGTCGATGGTCAAAACCCCAAGGATCTTTGTGAATCTATTGATGCTGGTGAAATTGAAATTCCCGTAAGTTTGTTTTTTTTTTTTTTTTTGAAAGAGAAACGGAATGATTGAACCTCTCCCCCCCCCCTTTTTTTTTCAATATAGGAAAAATAAACTGGATGAGATTTTTTTTTATTGCGGAAAAGAAAAAGAAAAAGCAAAAAATAAAAAAAACATGTGGAAACAACAAAAGAAAAAGAAAAGACTTGTGTGTGTGTGTATGAGTGTGATTCAATCCACCCTGATTACGATTTTACCCTTGGACATATTGCTTTCCAGATACCTGTGAGCATCCGCAATATCTTGCCAGTTGTATATCTTGTCGACAAATACCTTGATAGATTGTTTTTTAACAAGATGTTTAAGGACAACGTTTTTGTAAACTTGGTTTTTTAAATTGGCTTGATAATTGAGGCTCCTGTCTCTAAGATTTGAGCCTCTAATCTATTTATTGTGTTAAGGAGAGAATAAACAATAGAGGTCTTACGCTAATTCTCTTGATCACAAAATTTGATACATCTTGCTCTACCTGACAACCTTCAAGCGCACTTAGACTACATATGGAAGGTACTAAATCTTACCACTGACATAAGCCAACACAACCATACGACCATCCACTGCCAGGCTATTCACATTTTCTTTCCAATAATTTTTTCCAATGAAATCAATTACTAAATCAATACCCTTTTCATCTGTTGATCGTCTGATCTTTTTTTTTTAAAAAAAAAAAAAGAAAGAAAAATCAATTGTGAATCACTTCTTTGGTCTTTCCCCCCCCCCCCCCCTTTTTTTTTTCTTTACCTCTTGATCCCATAAACAAGTCTTGTAATTAAAGCCTCTGGTAGCACCAATACTCTCACAAAATTTCACCTTCTCATTTGACCCAGTCGTGATAAAAATCTGCCCACTAGAAAAGTAAAGATTTTTTTTTAAAAAAAAAAAAAAAAAAAAAAAGATAAATATTCTTGTGATATTCTTACGCGCCTGCTTCCTTTGCCAATTGTATGGCGGCAATACCCACTGCAGAAGCACCTGCATGAATCAAGACTTTATCTCCTGCTTGTAATTGACCTACAAGAAACAAGGCCTGATAGGCAACAAACCAAGTTTCAGGAATAGCCGCTGCTTCTTCAAATGTAATTTCCTTGGGTTTAAGCATTGCCAAATCCTGTTCCATAACAGCATATTCGGCATACCCACCACCTTTAGGTAGCAATCCAAACACAGCATCACCTTTTTTGAATCCATTCACTATATATAAAAATATAAGAGGCTTTGTTTGTGTTTTTATAATTGGACCTTCGCTGCCTATAGATTCAACAATCCCTGAGATTTCCACACCCATTATCGGGCTTACCAATGGCACAGGATATGTGCCTTTTCTTTCCATTAAATCCATTCGATTTAAGGCAAAGTATAATACTTAAAAAAAAAAAAAAAAAATGAAAAAAAAAAAAACTTATATTCATCTTATTACCTTGACTAATATCTGTTTCTCATTTGGTATAGGAGTTTTCCATTCCCCCAATACAAGATTAGATGCGTCTCCTGTGATGCAGTGAATAATAGAAATAAAGATCTTATATTTACCGGGCTCTTTAACAATGATTGCACGCATTTTTTTTTTTTTTTTAAAAAAAAAAAAAAAAAAAAAAAAAAAAAAAAAAAAAAAAACATTATTCAATACCTTTAAATGATTGACAAGAGATAATTTAGCAATATATATATATATATATATATATATCGTATTTACCACGCAACTATATCAATGAAGATGTTTTTTTTTTATCAATGCCAAGAAAAGATATAGTTTTTATTATATTATTATTATAATTATTATTATTATTGAAGAGATAGGGGTAGGATTAATTAAAAAGTAGCCTTTTCATCCTTTTCATCTTTTTCATTAGTGATACTCGAACGAGACATGAGTGCGAGTTCCTTTTCAGCCCTCCAGACCAAACAAGATTTTGTAGAAAATACCACATCCAATTCCTCCAGTGTCTTGTTGCTTGTCTCTGGATAAAGACAATAGACAAACGGGATTGCCAAAAAGTTGAATGCAGCAAAGATCAAAAAGGTGATCCAGCCAATACCCGCAATCATGGGCGGTGTGATTTCCATGACGAGGGCATTTCCGACGGACCAACCGACGACGGACCAAGCTCCACCCTTGGCACGGACCTTGGTTGGGTATATCTCGACGGGATAAAGCCAGGGCACGGTCAACCAGGTCATACCAAAGAAGGCCGTATAAGCAAAAGTAAAGAAGGTCGCTCCAATACCATAAGCATTCGGGTTCTGGGCCATGATCGAAGGCTTGGTCAAGATCGCGACCATAAAGAGAGAGATGCCCTGACAGACCGCACCATAAAACAATGTGAATCTTCTCCCCCATTTGTCCAGTGTAAAGACAGCGACCAGCGTAGAGAGCATATAAGTGATATCGTTGATACCCGAAAGTAACTGAGAGGTCTGTCCCGAGAACCCTGCGCTCTGGAATACTGTGGGTGCATATACAGTGATAACACCAATGCCAGCCAATTCTTGAACGATTTGTAACCAGATCGAGAGATGCACACGGCGTGAGATGTTGAGTTTATCTTTACGGAAAAGCATGCTCACATAGCCTGGTTCTCCTTCGTCTTCTTCTTCCCGAATAGAGGTGATGATATCGGTATATTCTTGTTGAACATCCGGATGGTTCTCGTCACCGTTGCCACGGAGCGCAGCAAGAATCTTCAAGCCTTCTTCTGTACGACCTTTCTTTAACAGCCAGCGGGGAGATTCTGGGAAAAAGTTGATAATGACTGCAAGCACAATGAGTGGAATCAGTTGAAAGGCAATAGGAAATCGCCATCGGAAGCTTCCTTCGGTAAAACTCAGGCCATATGCTAACCAATACTAATACAAGGTTTGAGTAATGTTTACACACACACACACACACACACACACACATAAAAAGACTTACAGCTACAACCACACCAAAGATATTTAATGTAAATTCCATAGCAATCATTTTTCCTCGAGAAGTATGATGTGAAGTTTCCGCACTCCATACGGGAACAATGGCATTTCTATTAGGGAAAAAAAAAAAAAAAAAAAAAAAAAGATTAGAAATGTCAAATAAAATAAAACTTACAAATGACCAGTGCCAATGCCTGTGATAATACGAGAACAAATCATCCAAGCAATATTTTGTGCAGAGGTTTGTAAACAAGCGCCAATGATACCAATTAGAGAACCAAAGACAACAGTCTTGATACGACCAATTCTGTCACCTATCCAACCGCCCATCAATGCACCAATCAATGTACCTGCATAATACACCGCCACAACACCGCCCAAAAGGGCTTCATTAGATTCAAGTCCCATCAATTCAATATAGTCTGGGGATACGTTCACACCACCCATCACACCTTGATCGTACTAATTTTTCATTAATTTTTTTTTATTGTTCATCCCTCATCAAAGTTAACTTACTCCAAAAAAGAAAATGCTGAGACCAGCAGCCAGGTTGATCATCAACACAAGTTGATTACCAGTAAAATGATTATATACATTAAATCCCATAAGTAAAAGAAGTCAAAAAAAAAGGGGAGAGAGGGAGAAGATAAAGAAAATAGATTCAAGTGCTTGCAGAAAAAAAAAAAAAAAAAAAAAAAAGGTCCGAGTATTTATATTATGGTTGATAGCTTCCATAAAAGGCGCCCCCCACAAATTCGTATTACTTTCTGTTTAGTTTTTATTGGTCTATAATTTCCGAACCCTGTTTTCCCATTTGTCTTGGGAAAAATAGGGCAAATGGTATATAATAAAGATAGGGTTAGACGATATTAAAGAGAGTACCAACGACCTTGTATATCAAGAGTGTAGGATGATATACTTAAGTTTTTTCTTTTTTTTTTTTTTTTAAAAAAAAAAAGACAGGATCAGAATATAAATTCATCTTCATATTCATGTGAATTCTACTTTCTGCTTGTTCTTTCGGAAAACGATGGGTATTTTTTTTTTTTTTTTTTTTTTTTTTTTTTTTTTTGGTACTGTCATAGCCAAAATTGGATTAATCTCCTTAAAGACAGATATTGACAAGAAAGTATTGTTCTGGCTATCATGTGAGTCCCTTTTTTCAGTCAAGTCGGGAAATACAAGTGATGTCACTTTCATTAATTTCCTACAATTGTTTTCAGGTTTTATTCAAAAGTATTATTCAAAAGTATTATTCAAAAGTATTACTCAAAAACGTTAATACAGGTTGAGAAAAAGAAGTGTAAAATTATGTGTTTAAGCATGAAAAAAGAAGTTTAAAATTATGTATTTAAGCATGAAAAAAAAAAAAAGAAATGTGTCAAATCAGATCTACGTCGCTCTTTTTTTTTTTTTTTTTTTTTTTTTTTTTGGTATAATCAAATTGGTAGTTGCCAAGAGTATGTGGGTTATTCAAGAATGAGTTATTCAAAGAAAATTTATTAAATACTAGAACTGACAATCGGGGAGTGTGTTTATAAATCATTTGTATGTTTTTTTTTTCTTTTTTTTTTTTTTTTTTTTTTTTTTTTTTTTTTTTTTTTTTTCAATTCTTGAAATTCTTGAAATTTTCGAAATTTGGGCTTTTAATACAGATCAGTCAAAAACAGTTGAGAATGTTTTTATTTTAGTACATACCTACTAATATAATACATGTACCTGAGAGGTTCACCCAGATACACAAGGACAAACGTGTGTCAATATGCGGCATTTTGTTTTAAAAAATAAAGAAGTTCCCTATTCTACAACTAAACTCATCAAATACACACATGCTTGTGGTCAAAAAACAGATTTGTTCGTCCTATTGAAACTTTCTACTTGCTTCAGAGTTAAAGAGCATAACTAATATAGATAAACCTTTACCAGTACGAAAAAACTTTCTTTGTGTATATCGACCCTGAGGTTCATATTATAAACAGACAACCATGATGTCAAATGATATTTTTTTTTTTTTCAATTTTATGCAAGCACCCTTGATATGACAGTTATTCAATCTTTATTACAAAGTATAATCAAATATTTTTTGATGTAGGATCCTTACTAAAAAAAAAAAAAAAAAAAAAAAAAAAAAAAAGAACTGAACATGTTAGATTAAGTAGGGACAAGCAGAAAACTTGGAGTTTCTTAAAAGTCTTTAATGTTCTCATGTTTCCGTTTCATGCAAAATGACTGTATTTTTACAGATGCAAGAATCTTCTACTGATTATGACTTGTAAGCAAAAGGTGCCTTTGATTAGCATACACAAAAAAAAAAAAAATATCTATCAGATATATGTCATTTTGACAAATTTTAAGTCCCCTAAGCTTAGTTTTCTTCCCAAAAGTATAAAGAGGACATTTTATGGACGTGTTTAGTAAACCCTGAAATACGAATGATATCACTTTTATTCCCTGTAAAACAAAATGATGTCAAGTTTTGTTCGATCAAGCAGAAACAAACAGATAATCCAAATAAGGAAATGGAGAAATAATCCAGTTTAGGATGTTTTATTGCGCAAAAGAAAAAAAACAGTCAAAGCAAGCCAATCAAAAACTTTCTTGTTAGTCTAAAATGAACCTGCAGTGTACAATGTAAAGTACATACATACACAAATGTAATATAGAGCACAATTATTTGTAAGCAAGGACTGTCCTTTTTTTTCTCATGATATCCACCTTTGTTATTTTGATGCACGTTGTCGTGTAACATTCGAACATATTTACTTTAAGAGTAAGGCATTGTGGTCTTCTCTTTAGTATAATAGTGCAGCCTTTTGATCATTCCACTGAAAAAGAAAAGATATATATTTTTTTTGTATAAAAAAGAAAAGAATTGAACAGAATAAAGATGTTCAAACACGTTCTTCTTTTGCTGCCATTCTTCATTTGACAAGCATTATTTTCAAGAGCCGAATGTCTGTAGAGTACGCCGTATTAGATCGGCCAACCACGCCGAAAGAAAAATTATACCGAGTTTTGAAGACTAGAGGTATTAGTGCAGTAATCAATAATCTCTTTATCTGTCAAATTTTTTTCTTCTTTTTAGAATTACAAGGGGAATAGAGAGAGAGAGAGAGAGACAGAGAGTAATGGGATGCAGAAGGGGATGATCTCTCCGCCTTATTCGATGAATATTTTATCCGCTTCATCGTGTAACCAATTTTTTGTTTAAAAAAAAATTCTTATTTTTCTTCGTTTCGATTTCTTTTTAAAACAAAACAACAAATGAGCGCCAAACCAGCAGCTCGCAATAATGGAGTTCCATTGTTTAAAAACAAGCTCAGCAAATTAGATGAAGATTTGGACAAAGAAATTGTATATGAGTTTGGTGGACCCTTGGGAGCCTTGGGTATGATGTTAGGATTTCCCTGTTTAATGTATTATTTCTGGGTTTGCCTCGAATTTTATCAAGGCGCGTTGATCACACCCAGTGCTTATACAAAGGAAGGTATCACTCAGTTTGTGATGGATATTGTATCCAAAGTCAAATCAGACGCTGCTCCCACTCCTATTGCCATGAAGATCTACTTGGGCTTTGTTTTCTATACTGCTGTGTGTGCTTATTTTATGCCCGGTCCTGTGGTTGAGGGTCTCCCATTACCTTATTTGAAAGGAAATAGAGTAAGGATAATTAAAAAAAAAGATTTTTAACAATCTAAACGTTTGTTATTAGCTCAAGTATCTCTGTAATGGTCTTTCTTCCTGGTATCTTACACTCGTTCTTTCTTTTGTTCTTCACGTCACCGGTGTATTCCGTTTGACTTTGATTATTGAGAACTTTGGAAGTATCATGACTGTTGCCATCCTCTTGGGTTTTACTCTTTCTACCGTCGTGTTCATCAGTGCATTTTTAACAGGAAAACAACATCGTATGTCAGGAAGTCTCATTTATGATTATTTCATGGGCGCTATTTTAAATCCTCGTGTGGGACATTTGGACCTCAAGATGTGGGCCGAAACACGTATCTCATGGCCCGTGCTATTTTATACCTCTGTTTCTTGTGCATTAAAGCAATATGAATTGAATGGATCTGTCTCTGGACCTATTGCTTTTATGGTGCTTGCTCATTGGTTGTATTGTAATGCCTGTCAAAAGGGAGAAGAGTGTATTCCTACTTCTTGGGATATCTTTTACGAAAAAGATGGTAATTAATTCATCTAGAAATATTAGTATTAATATATGAATATTAGGATTCATGCTCATCTTTTGGAATTTGGCTGGTGTTCCTTTCACTTACGGTTATGCTCCCATTTATTTATTGAAGAGTGAATTGGCTACAGGTAAAGCCATTCAACACAACTGGCCTGTGACCATCGGATTGTTTATCACCCTCTTGTTTGCTTACTATTTCTTTGACACTGGTAACTCCCAAAAGAACAGATTCCGTATGGAACAAAACGGATCCTTCATGACCCGTAATGCTTTCCCTCAATTACCTTGGGGACATGTCAAGAACCCCAGTTACATTCAAACAGAACACGGTAACTTGTTATTAACTTCTGGTTGGTGGGGTATTGTTCGTAAGCCTCATTATACTGCAGATCTCGTCCAGTCTCTCTCTTGGGGTCTCGTCACCGGCTTTGGTTCTTATCTTCCCTATTTCTACTTTACCTTCTTTGTCATCGTCTTGACTCATCGCGCCTCTCGTGACATGGAAAGATGTGCCAAGAAATACGGCAAGGATTGGGACAGATACTGTGAACGTGTACCTTATATTCTCATTCCTTATATTTTTTAATCTAATCATAATATTTTTTTTTTACATATAAATACACACACCACTTTTTTTTTTTTTAATTATAATTCATATGCTGGTAATGGGATCGAGAAATAATCTAGTGCAACACCATCTAAAGGTGTGATAGGTGAAGAATAAGGGGAGGTCTGCCAGGCGTTTTCATAAGTGGGTAATTCATCAGGTTCTGTCATGATTTTAATAGGCATCGATGCCCTCACTTCCAACAGCTGACCGTGTCGAATGAGCGACATGTTGAACTTGAGCTGGTGTTGGATTTTAATCAACGCATGGTCACAGTCTGTTTGAATCGCACTGGGTGAGCTTGGCACTTTAAGCGTCCGATGACCTTGGTGTTCATGGTCTCGAAAGAACTGAACAATGCGGGAGTCTTGATGGCTAGGTGAAGTCAGGTATTCCTTGAGAAAGCAAGAGATGTGACGCAGGTGTGTGTCGGTCGCAGGCAAGAGTTCATAATAGATGGGGATTTCTTGTCCACGCTTATAGATACGACCAGGTACTGACATACGATAGCTTAATTTGTCGTCCCATTCGTTCGAGATTTCCATTGCGTCGTCGTCTTCTGGGCGTGGTAGCTGTCGATGAACCCAGAATAGTCTGCGGTGGTGTGTGTTGGGTGAAAAGGCGGGTCGTTCGACTGTGACCTTGAGTTTGTACGACAATGAGCCGAACGAATGAGAATCAAAGGATTCAGCAAGGTGCCCGGGTAAAGCTAGTTCGAACGGGTAAAGATAAGTGCTTGCTGGGAGTATATGCAGCTTCTTTTGATGTGTAAGGAATGTCCAATGATGTTCAATAATAACATGTTCCCTTTTTATGGGATGTGGGTGATGTCCTACCAAAGAGTATTATTCTTTTATCAATCCAAAGGGTTTTTTTTTTTTTTTTTTTTTTTTTTTTTTTTTTTTTTTTTTTTTTTTTTTTTTTTTTTTTTTGCTTTACGTTCATTCCATTGTATTTTCATTTTACCCAATAAGTTCATTTGAATTGATTTCACTTTGATCGTCTCTGTTGCTTTCAGTTCAACATAACCTCTTAATACACAGCCTACAGATTCTTCTGGGCTTCCCCTTATAATAAGCGCATCGTTTTCAAGCTGAATTTTAACTTGATACATGATTATAAAAAAAAAAAAAAAAAAAAGGAAAAAGAAAGTCTTTTTTTCTCGCTCTAAAGAAAAGATGAATAAATTTATTTTTTAAACACAAAAAAGGTTGGAATAAATTAATGAATAGGTAAGAAAGGAAGAGACAACATGCTAGCCTTAGCTTTACTATAAGAAAAGAGTAAGTAAAAAAGAAATTAAGCAAGATAATATGATAACTTACGGAGCCATGGGTACAACCATAGAAGCAGAAGCGGGTCTAGGTTCATTGATCAAGATACGATGGTGAGCTCTGTCATTTTCGT
The DNA here is from genome assembly GCA_000697035.1 of Rhizopus stolonifer B9770. Lineage (NCBI taxonomy): Eukaryota > Fungi > Mucoromycota > Mucoromycetes > Mucorales > Rhizopodaceae > Rhizopus > Rhizopus stolonifer. Next base: position 9,583 of record JNDS01002537.1, read on the forward strand.
GTTCATGGTTGTGAGCGTGGATTGAAATAGTTTCGGTTTGGGTTTCAGTGTAGTAAACATAGTAGTACTTTGTGATCTCAGGTTCCTTAACTTCCTCCTTGCCACCATTCTTTTTGCCACCGTGCTTCTTACCACCATGCTTCTTACCACCATGTTTCCATTCCTTATCATCGTGGCTCCATTCATCCTCATCATCATCATGTTCCCATTCACCATCCTTATCATCATCATGTTCCCATTCACCATCCTTATCATCATCATGTTCCCATTCATCTTCACTATCGCTATCATCATCATAATCGCTATCGCTATCATCCTTATCATCCTTATCATCGTGTTCCCTGTCATCATCATCCTTTTCCTTGAAAAGAGCTTGGACATTTTGAACAAGACGAACAGCGCCAGAACCACTGTCACTCACAGCACCAGCTACATTGATTGTGATTTCGTGTTTACCGGCAGCAAGAGGAATATTAGCCTTACTGAAACCTTCGTTCTCAAGAGCCTGTTCAGGAGTAGCAGCATAAAGATCATTAGCGGCAGTAGAGTCAGAAGTAAGAGTGACCACTTCACCATTATCCATGATTTCATACACATCACCACCTTGTAAAAAGTCAGTGACTTGAAGTTGAGCGGGTTCAGCCAAATCGAAAGAGAACACACGATCTACCACAGTATTTTCTTCACCTTCTTTCTTCCAGTTGAAAGTTTCAAAGCTATCTTGAAATGCTAATGGAGAGATCTGGGCGTTCTTGAATTCTTTGAGATCAATAGCCATGTTGGTTTTGGCAGCAGGAGCAGCAAGGGCCAATTGGGCCAATAAGAGAGAAGAGGCGATGGCAAGAGAGAAACGCATTGTTAATATAAAAATAGTGTGTGTATAAAAAAGGGGAAAGAAAACATGAAAGAAGATGACAGTACGCTTATATACAATCTCTTATGGGGAATGTTTCTTTTTGCCGATTTTTTTGTGGACTGGATTAAATATGAGGGGACTACAGATGTCAACTACAAAACACAATTCTTCTTTTTTTTTTTTTTTTTGGACACCCCCTTTAGATACACATACAATAAGGTTGGGAAAAATAACGTGTCTATTTTAGACAATTTTTCTTTCTTTCTCGATAGTTTGCCAAAGTAATCTAGCAAATATTCAATGTCTGAAAAATAAATACATTTGTTTTCAGTCCGATATCACATTTAGTTGACCAAGAAATGTTATTCATCAGTAATGGAAAAAAGGAGACCTAACCAAGGTATTTAAAACAACCTTGTTCAATAATCGAAATATTCAGTTTCAACCTATCACCCAAAGGTTCAAGAACCAGAGGTTGTTATCAGCCCTCCTCTCCTCTTTTTCTTTTTTTTTTTTTTTTTTTTTGCTTAAAAACGATAATATAGGCTCTAGCAGTCAATTTCTTTTCCTTTATTAAAGTAATGTTTATTAATGCAATATTGGCCCTGTGTTTGTCCACATTATAATAGAAACAACACACAAATAAAGAGATTGGCTTGGTTTGCAATGCGCGATTTGAATCTTGTCGCCCCCTTTTCAGGACAAGGGGGAAAATTCCATTAAGAATTTCTGTTGCATCAATACAAAAGACACAATTGATATTTGAGAATAAAAAGAACAAGAAGAATTTTAGAGTCTACATACCTTCTATTACAGAATATTTAAGTTAAAAATATAAGTATTTGCATGTTGCTAATAATCTAACGCTTCCTTTGCGTTTATTAAACAGAATTCTTTAGACAGTAATAGACAACGCCAAAAAAAAAAAAAAAAAAAAAC
>JNDS01002541.1:0-10757 GCA_000697035.1 Rhizopus stolonifer B9770
ACTGGAACAACCCTTCAAACGATTACCGACCTGTTGTAGCAAGACAATGGATGAATTCATTTTTGGTGTCCGGAGAAATTCCTGCTCATAGACAAGGCAAATATGCAAAAAGACTGTCTATCTTGAGTGATCCAGACATTAAGGAAAGATGCGTTGACTGGCTCAGAAGTCAGAAAGCAACCCATAGAAGCATTCCCGCTCTTTGTAATTTCATTAGAGATAATGTATTTCCAGGTACACTTGACTTGACTGAGGTTGAGGATGTTGAAATGGAAAACACTGTACAAAAGCCCAATTATCCTTTGTCCAACGACACGCTCTCGATTTACATGAAGCAATGGGGATTTAATTATCGTGAGGGTAAAATATTACTTTTTAAAAATATGTAATCTCATACTAGTCTATAGGAAAAGACCAGGTTTACTTCGACGGGCATGAACGACAAGATGTAGTTGAATACCGGGTCAATTGGGCAAAACAAATGATGGAATGGCATAGTCGAATGGAAATATATCCTGTTGGAAGTGAAGACGAGGCTTCTATTCAGCCAGAGTTGAGAAGAGATGAGAAGAAGATGGTTTTGGTCACCCATGACGAATCCATCTTCTATTCCAATGACTGTAAGATGACTCGCTGGGTTGAGGATAAAGAGACCTTTATCTTACCCAAAGGGCAGGGTAAGTCCATCATGGTTAGCTCCTTTATGTGTCCATGCCATGGTACAATGAGAGGTGTAGTAGATGGTGAAGAAGTCATATCGAGAGTTCTTTTTGTACCTGGCCAAAATAATGAAGGCTGGTGGACCAACAAAGATCTAGTCGATCAATTAAAAAAGGTGATCGTCTTGTTTGAGCTCTTGCATCCAGATTGTACAGGTGTCTTTGCTTTTGACCAGAGCTCAAACCACAAAGCAATGGCTGAGGACGCATTGATAGCAAGTCGAATGAAGTCGGGGAAAACTTTGCACAAAGAAGGAAGTGTAAAGTATAGGGACACAAGTTTTGTGAACAAGGAAGGGATGGTGGTACATCAGTCGCTGTACACAACACAGAGCTTCGATGTTGACAAGGTTCGAAGGGAAATTAAAAGAAAAAAAGCCAACGACAAAGACAGTTCGGGTGATACTCCTCAACTCGTTAATCAGAATTGTTACCAAGATGGACCACGAGTTATGTTCAAAGGTACGTTACGTATCCTGAGAGAAAGAGGACTGATAAGTGAGGAGGAATCAAGCGGAGGAGGATGTAAAAGCTTGAAAAAGGTGTGCGTTAAGGTCGGAACCTCCTCTAAAGTTATACTCGATCAGCAAAAGAAGCCGGCTTGTTGTGCAGAGTATCTTCTGGACTTTCTTGCACAGAAGAACATGCTGGAAACCGAAATTGTAAAAGAGGGCACCTATTTACACTTTATCCAAGTTATCATTGTGAAACTAATTGGATTGAACGTCACTGGGGGCAGCCAAGCACATTGCTCGTTTACAATGCGATTACACATTCAAATCTTTAAAAAGTCGATTTGAAGAGTTTCTTGACCAGGATGAAAAATACATGGAATGAAAATCAACAAAAAATATTATAACCGTGTTTTTAGATACATTTCTGAATACAGCAAAGGAAAAGATATCATTGAAGCAGATGAAATCATCAGAAACTTTTCTAAAGTCTACAAATCTCACAGACGCACTGTTTAGTTTTAGCCAATAAAAACTATTCGAGTTTCCTTATTTAGCTTTGTATTACACGGAACTTAAATCACTAAAAATGTCACAAAAAATATTTTGAATGGTTATAAGTCAGACGCACTCTACCCTTTTATGTCACCATCAATAACAAGATTCTTTGCCTCAATATCATAGGTAAAAGCTCAAATAGTGAAAATTCAAAGTTAGATTATTAGAGAGAAGTGGTCAACTAAGATGCTGTGGTTTTCAAATCTTAAAAAAAATTGATCATCATCTCGCCTTCAGAGGAACCATCCAAACTGAAGGTGTTGGTGTGGCTATATTGAAGAAGCGTATTGATACAAATTCAAGATACAAAGAGAAGATCAAAGTATACCTCGAAATTACAAGATACATACACCATCATATTCCTAGAGAACATTTAAAAATCGCTTGTAGATGTATTGTAATTGATCCTAAAAGAAGAGGCCTTTTGTATTGTGTTCACGAGTCATCGACTGCTGAAAGACCCCAAAAACTGCGATTCACCAATTTTCAACAAGATTCTTGAACCAGAACAAAGAAACACAGTAGAATACTAGAGGCTGTCAAGGCTGATTAAATCCGTGCTTTAGAGAGAACTTTGTTAAATTCCGCAAGTGTAGACATCACCCAACACTCTGACTTTCTTAGTGTAAGATCTACTTCATTTGAACAGCTTTCTAATTTTTATACCAATACTCTCATATCACATGCTTCGAGACATCCTTCCCATCAAAAACTGTATCTATGCAGTTATATTCAAAAGCAAAAAGGAAACGAAAAGCTGATCAAGAATATGAGACAGAAATTTGATGTCAATGCTGTGATGGTCATGGGGAATTGGTCTACTCCTATTACAAAATTTCGTGAACTGATCTGTGGTCTTGGCTTTCGCAGACTCCTACAAAAAGCCGGATTCCAAGTATACTTGATCGATGAATTTAAAACAAGCCGATGTTGTCCAACCTGTGAAGCTGGTAGCTTAAGAACTTTCAAAACTGTCTTAAACCCTCGCCCTTTTCGAAGACAACGGAACCCTACTGTTACTTGACATGGTTTATTAAGGTAATAAGAAACCAGAGTTTATTTTTTGATATTTACAGTTCACTCTTTTGTTTTAGATGTACAAATCAACAATGCCAGACCATTACAAGAACAGCAAGAACTTTTGGCCCTCGTCTGTGAAATAGAGATTTGGCTGCTTGTCTCAATATGTTGCATATTATCAGGTCTCTCCGAACTGAAGGTGATGTTCCAGACAGATTCAATCGAGATGCTCCTGAAACTGGAACTGTCACAAGACGTAGAAGACAGCAGCAACCGGCAGAACGTCGGGTTCGCCCAAGACAACAATAAAATTATCCAGTTCAGTTATCGCTGAACAAACAAAAGTGCACTCGGTAGATTCAAATACATTACTTGAAAAATATTTACTAACATTTATTTCTCTCTCTCTCTCTCTCTCTCTCTCTCTCTCTCTCTCTCTTGCTCATTCAAATTAAATGTAAGTCAATCTTTAATCATCATATTCTTGTAACTAATTTTTTTTCTCTTTCTGAATTTAAAACATTTATTTGTGTTTTCTTTTTTAGTCAAACTGTCTCTTGTAGTGTAGTTCATCTACTCTAAATGGAAACTGTGTTCATTATATAGCAACTGCCTGGTATAAGGGTAACCAAACTTTACAAAATGACACTCTCATAGAGCCAAACACTTAGTATTAGAATTTAAGTATGAAATAAGGTTGAGGAATCTCAAGGCTTTCCCTCTCGTTACTCAGCTTCAACATTTGATAATTGTCACAAAAAAAAAAAAAAAAAAAAGTTTTGAACAATTGCCTATTATTTTTGTAACAAATTCTTAATTTTTTTTTTCAAGTGGGTTGGTGATGGGGTGACAATTCAGTAATTTAAACAAAAAGGAGCAGATTGCCCTCTTCTTTCATAGAACTGGATTCTATTTTTTTTTTATCGGAACGATTGTTTTGGGACGGATCTTTGTTGCCCACCTCTACCTCTGCCTCTGCCTCTTCCACGCCAGTTGTTTGATTTGCCATTGTCATAATGTTTTGATTGCGATTCTTGTTGGATTGGTTGAAGAGACAAGGTGGGTAACTGGCCTTGTTGTTCGTGATTTTGTTGATGTTGACGAGTTTCATTGGCCTGTTGCCTGTTGGGTTGTTGTACCTGTGCATCTTCCAAAGCATTGGGAGCAACATAGAGAGTTTTATCGATAATAGGTGGGATGGGTTGGATCTCAGTGCCCAATTCTCGTTCAATCTTGTACAAGTTAAATCTGTCTTCATAAGTAATTAAATTGATTGCTAAACCAAGGTGACCAAAACGGCCTGAACGACCAATACGATGCAAATAAGTCTCGGCATTCTTGGGAAAATCGAAATTAATAACAACATTGACAGCTTGAATATCGATACCACGAGTTAAAAGATCTAAAATAAAAATTAGATCGTCCTCTTAATCATATGACTAATAAATACCTGAACAAACCAAATTACGGCAAACTCCGTTTCTGAAATCATGAAAAACACGGTTACGATGACTTTGTAGCATTCTAGCGTGCGAATAAAAGCAAGAGTAGCCCAGCTCTGTAATCTTTTTTGCCAATAATTCTACTCTATTTGTAGAATTACAGAATATAATCGATTGGTTTATTTGAAGCTATAATATAATATAATATAAAATAAAAAAACATTAATCATAAGCTGCTCGTATTTCTTCTCTTTACCTTTGAAAACAAAGTGTTCAAGCAATGCACCTTTTGCTTTTCTTCTACAAATGCGTAATATTGTGTGACACCGCGTAATGTTAATTCATCCATCAAATTGATTTCGTAAGGTCGCATCAAATATTTTTCTTTAAAGTCTTTCACAACCATTGGAAATGTTGCACTGAATAACATGATCTGCCTGTTGTTGGGGAAGTGTCCGAGTAATTGTTCGATAACAGGCGTAAATTCGGGAGATAACAGTTTGTCAGCTTCGTCCATGACAAATGTGCTTGCAGTACTAAAATCTGCAACACCTTTTGATGCTAAATCCAGTATACGACCAGGTGTACCAACCACAACATGTACTGTTTCGTTTAAACGCATAATGTCATCCTTTAAAGTGGTTCCTCCAGTAGTGACCATAACTTGAATATTCAAATGTTTACCGAGTGTTTTGCATACTTGAGATGTTTGTAATGCCAATTCACGTGTTGGTACAAGTATGAGGGCCTGAATTTTTGATAGGTTGTTATTGATTTTCTCTAACGTAGGAATAACAAATGCTGCCGTTTTTCCTGTACCATTTTTTGCTCTGGCAAGAATATCACGGCCAGCTAATGCGAGGGGGATGGCTTCCTCCTGAATGGGTGATGGTCGCTCGAACCCAGCTTCAAAAATGCCCATTAACAACTCTCGTTTAAGAAAGTAATCTTCAAACTCATTTCCTTTTGTCGCAGTAACATCCTATTTTTCTACTGGTTAATGCATTCTTATTTTACTTCCCTCTTCTCTCTTTATTTACCTTAGTTTGTGGTCTATTGTCTTTTTGTGGAAGTGTAAGAGTATTTTTCCAATTTTCATTATCGCGACTATAGAGAAATAAAAGCAAATGGTTTATATGCTTTAATCCACAAAGATGCTGTCTTTACCTTGGCTGATTTGTTGACATTATAAATTATACGAAAAAAAATATATAAAAAAAAGTTTCAAGTGGGAGCTTGTCTCAGCAATAATTATTAAATTCATGACGTAAACTTCCTTTTCGGATACAGATCTTTTTACTGAGGCCATTCTTCAAGGTCACAAGTTCTTTCAGACCAAACCATGTTACTTTTTTCATTTTTTAGAAAATAATTTCGACATCTCCTCAACTCAATCGAACACTACTGTATGGCCAAACTTTACAAAATACAAAAAAGCGAAATTAAGGAAATATTTCAAAAGGCATCTCTTTATTTGCTTTACTAATCCTCTAAATGTGTGTTTACTCCTTACTAAACTTACTTTGTTTGAAACTTGCGCTTTGAGATAGGCTAGAATTGTTCAAAGGAATTGAATGCTGGTGAATATAGAAGAAGATATAAATATGGAATCAGTCAGTCCAAGACCAGACTGCCCTTTCTTTGTTTTAAATATAATTGTCCAACCAGCATCGCTCATTTCATTGCTTGTCGATCTTTCAAACTATTAAAATCATTCATCTAACAAATGGTTGCTTGTTTTCCCCAAGGGATGTGAGTGAACGCGTTTTATATTCAGTACCATTCCCCATCACCAACTTCCGTTGTTCACTTTTTTTACTTGCATTGTTTTTTTTTCTCGAGGTAGGGATGTTGCCAAAGGATGGTCTCATCCGAAAAAACTGTATATACCCAAAACAGGGCCCCAAAAAGATCCATATCACAATAAACTCAAACCACTCGCGTTTGTAGCAATATTTCTAGCAATATGGCAACTAAGTATGTAGAATAGTATGGTTAGGATGAAAATAAATACATGATGTTATTGATTTTGAGCACCGAAGGAAGACAAAAAGAAGGGGAAAGAGAAAAGCATTCCTATGTACTCAAGTACTTCAAGTATAGAATCAGAACCTTCGGTCAAGATGCTTTTAATAATTTTAATATTTGCATAAAGCTTCATCAAAGCAGAGAAACAGAGGCACAGTAGTCAAAATTTTAAGCTTTTGTTTATTATCTCTGTCGATCCCCTTCAAAGATGGGCAACTTACTTTTAGCCATTACAATAAAGGTGTTCAAGAAGAGAAAAATTTCACGATTGAGTTTTAATAGATTCGAATTGTCCAATGAAAGTGAACATCCTGGAAAAAAAAGAAAAACCACTTTCGTTCTCAGAATTATGGACAGTTCTCAAAAAGTCGGACAAGCTTAAATTTTGCTATAAAAGTATTTTATTTCTAAAAATAATGTGCACTACTGTTTATTCACAAAAAACTAACGAAATACAGTCATTTCAAAAAGTAAAGTTACAGATTTTGAATTTGATGTGCAAAAAATTTCGTGTCCAACAATGATATTGGTTGATCCATCAATGAGGTCGTGTTCGCTTTTGGTGAACCCTGTTTATTTTTAGTTATCGCTTAGTATTTATTCAACAAAGTTTTTAGAACTTTATGTTTACTTAAAGGGAAACGACTGTTTTGCCATTCCTGTTTCTTTTTCCCTGTTTACAATTCATTTTATTGACATTGAAAAACGAGTATGCAATTTCTTTACGAGAATGGACTAGGACATATTGTTGATAAACACAGAGCTGAGCCAATGAATCTTTTTATTGATGAAAAGCGATTTGCTATTGAAACAATTAGTTCTCACGCTCAATTCCTACTGAATAAACCTATGGAAAGATTTATTCCTGTAACGCATCCAGTTGTGAATGGGAGGAACGATGAAGATATTGATATGGAGTTATGCAATAAGCGACGCTATAGGGTCTACTCTAATGAAGGTAAGACTAGATTTTTTCTTTTATTTTTCAGCAAATACTTGAATCCGTCTGCTGCTGCGAAACAATTAGGTATTCATGTCTGAGCAGCGCAGAGATGGGTCAAACGTTATTGCGAGGACCCAGAAAGCATATTTGAGAAGAAGAAAAAGTTAGGTCGGCGTCGTATTCTTGGAGAAGAGCATAGGCAGCTTCTTTTAAATTACATTGATGAAAAACCCTTCTGCTGTTGTAAATGAAGTGGCAAAAAGTTTAGCACAAAAATTTATGGATCTTAATGCTTCTCGTAACACTATTTATAACTCCATGGCAACTGAATGCAATTTATCTATTAAACAGGCATAATTCCAGCCTGTGGAAAGAAATAGCGAAGAAAAGATCTAGTGAAGGTAAGATTAGTTATAAAAGTGGTAGTAAATTGACTTAGATTTTACAACAAATTGTGTGTTTCTTGATGAATTAGTTTTTCACATTAATTTGAAACGAGGTATGGCTTGGTCAAAGCAGGGAATCCTTGCGATAGTTACAGTATTCACAACGAAAGCGAACGCAACATCGGTTTTATGTGCCATATCTTTCACTGGCTTAATTGATGTTAGTTTAAGGGTCCAGAGGGTATTAACGAGAATTTTGGACGCGAAACCGATGGTTATAGCATAGGAAGAGTAACAGGGCATTATTTCAGCTTTTTAAAGACTACTCTTGAGAAAATGGAGAAATACTCAGAAATGAAGGGACATTATCTTACCATGGGTAATGCTCCTATTCATTACTCAACGGATATAGGAAAGTGTATTTATTCTCGAGGATATCGCTATTGTTGTAAACACATAAGCATATAATCACTCTAAGTCATGGTAAAGACTATAATTGAGCAATTAGACTTCGTGTCAATATATAGTAATTCCTCCAAGGTCAGATTGTATCAGTATCTGAAAGATCTCATCTATTTAAGTACTCCTAACTCAGCTATACAACTTTCTAATATCCTTTTGTTCCCCTAATTCAATCTCGAATAAAAGAGTTCTAAAAGTACCTACGTCTTTATTGCAAACTCTCACCACCTCCAACTCTACAACCATCTCAGAATCGAAATTTCCTGTCAAAACTCTTTACCCTTCAAGAAAAAACAAAAAGAAGACCTATTTTAGATTGTCAAAACCTCAACAAATTCATTCAAATAGAAAATTCCAAGATGGAGGGAATCCCAGTCTTGAAAGAGATCATCAAGCCAGGCGATTATATGTGCAAAATAAATTTAAAAGATGCATACATCGTCATACCAATACACCAAGATTCCATGGACTATTTAACTTTCGAAAACCAAGGCACCTATACAGGTATCGCTCCTTTGCTTTTGGTCTAAGCGTATCTCCAAGAATTTTTAACAGAATAATGCGATATACCATCGAACCATTAAGAAAAGAAGGCATAAGATTAATATATTATTTAGATGATATATGTGTTTTATCCAAGACAAAAAAAGGAGATGAACAGGTTGACCGAGAGAATCAGATCCCATTTGGAAGCACTAGGATTTATAATCAATTATATCAAGAGTATACTGATACCGTTCAAGATTTAAGAGTTTTTCGGGTTTACATTCAACACCAAGAAGATGAAAACTTCATACCGCAGCTAAAGATCAACAATACCTTGAAGATAATCAAACAAGCCAGAAGAATGGCCAGTATGTCTTGCCGGTGTTTAGCAAGCTTGTTAGGGAAGATAACGTCCATAATACCAGCAATTGGGGAAGTACTCCTTCACATCAGGTGTCTACAGCTAGCTCATCAAAATTGGGAAACGAACTGCAGATTGTCTTGTACCAGCCTCCAAGAATTAGGAACACCTTGAGAAGAAAACGGACTGTCAATCTAAAAGACGATGCCAATATCATCTACAATACAAATTTATGTGGATATGTCAAACACAAAATGGGGGATCATCTCACCGTTTCTGAAAGAATCAGGCTTTTGAAACCAAGAGGAAATAAATCAATCGATAAATGTTCGCGAATTGAAGACCATACTATTTGCCCTACAACGTCATGCAGAAAATTACAAAAACTCAACAATACAGATATTCTCAAACAGCATAACGGTGTTGAAGTATACAACAAAATCAGAGGGAACTTCATCAGCATTACTCCAGGACCTAGTGATACAAATTCAAGATATATGTAACACATATAACATTCAAACTGTGGAGTTGGAGGTGGTGAGAGTTTGCAATAAAGACGTAGGTACTTTTAGAACTCTTTTGTTCGAGATTGAATTAGGGGAACAAAAGGATATTAGAAAGTTGTATAGCTGAGTTAGGAGTACTTAAATAGATGAGATCTTTCAGATACTGATACAATCTGACTTGGGAAGAATTACACAAAGTCTAATTGTTCAATTATAGTCCTTACCACGACTTAGAGTGATTGTATGTTTGTGTTTAAAACAGGAATATTTTCCGTAAAATTAAAAATATTCTTTTTATTCAAAATGAATTGCGTACACATCGACTTTATAGTCGGGTCGATCAGTCAAGTTAATGTATTCGTCTGGAACGATGTTCGAGCAATGTGTCGTATTTGGTCATTCGTTGTATCTTTATTTATTATATTCTACCTCAGCTAAAGGACACGTCAGATTATACATATTTGGATTCTTTCTTCAATTTGATAGCCCTTTTTTCTTTAGCCTTAATAAAGACAGTAACTGTTAGCTATTAACTCTTCCTCTTTCTACACAAATAAGCACGAATACCACACAATGTGCAACTTTGATTGACTTTTTTGTTGATAAGAGACCACTCTAAATGGTAAATGTAACTGGAGGTTAAATGCGCCTCTGACAATTCTTTCACATCACAGTCATATAGATAAGGAACCAAACGCGATATGGCCATAGTCACCGCGTGTTCACCTTCTGTAGGTATACTAGCTTCCAGTTGTGGTGTGTCTTCACAGAGTGACAAAAGCTCGATGATGGTGCGCGCCTCTAAGATCTCATCGTCCACAAACCGTTAAATAATAGATTTGAAACAATTCGAGAATAAATTAACTTTTCCTATCGATAGAACTGTACTTTATTGAATTTGTGAGTTTGTGATATTGTATCTAAAAGTAAAACTTACGTTCTCTCGTGTGAAGTAAGGGAAATAAGGATTATAACGAATATGAGCGTTATATTGCCCATGGAAGAAAAGAGAATAAAATAGTAAAAGAGACTTTAAAAAAAGAAAAGTACACAGGAGAGTGTAACTGCCGTTCTGAGGAAATGTTGTGCAATAAGGTTTGGTCAGTCTATTTCAGATTTAACCAAAGTTGCTGTGCGCGCTGCTTGAAATAATGCTAGTGCCACAATGATTCCTAACACCGTTAAGAGTTCATTAAAATGATTTTCGATTGAAAATTTGGTTGTACTTAGTGCTCTGATACAGGAGTTTCGATATTGATGGAATTTCATCGAAATATCCTCATCGCCGAGAATCCATGGACCACTTTGTTGAGGGAGATCAAATGTTGCAACCTTCGCTTTGATATGATTTTTTTTTTTTTTTTTTTTTTTTTTTTAAAAGGTTTTTTTTTTTT
>JNDS01002542.1:0-21847 GCA_000697035.1 Rhizopus stolonifer B9770
TTTTTTTTTTTTTTTTTTTTTTTTTTTTTTGTAAAAGGTATTTTATTTAGGTGCCGCACTAGGGCGTACACCGTTGACGAAAAGATAAAGATAATAAGTAAATAGATAAAACAAGGAATAAATTTGAAAACAAAGGTGGTTTGTTTCGAAATCAAAAACTAGGCATTGGGCTGATTGCGAGCAGAGTTTTCTTTATGAAGTTTTCTTATGAGACGTGTGGCATTAGCAGCGACTTCTTGAGGTCAAAAGGGACAGTTATCAAAGATGAGTTTCCAGTGAAATTGCCAGATGAGTAGAATAGTACAAGCTATGATGTCAAGAGAGTTAAGAGAAAGAAGCGGTATGACTGAAGGACCAGATGGTGTAGGACAAGCAGTGTGAGCGAAAGTGAGCATTGATGGGTCGGTAAAAAACCGATTGGCGATTGTTTGCCATATTTCTTTTCTAACAGGACATGTCCAGACAAAATGCTCTTCAGTATCCAGATCCCCACAATACACACACGAAGGATCGACAAATTGGGCCGGCATAATTCTATGTAAAAACTCTTTGCAAGGAAGCTTGTGGTGATATAGGCGCCATAATATGGTATGAGCTTTATGAAGAAAGGATGCATACCATTTGATATGATTTTTGTTTATGTTTTCTGTATATATGCAACCGTGCTTTTTGGAATGTAGAATATGGATCACCACAATAAGGGCATAGTTCTTTTACTAAAACAACCGTGTTGTTGTCACAATTTGAGTCATTTCCGCGAGATAATGGACTAATGTTTTTGCAGTAAATGTCGTCCCCATTTCCAGCTCTGCTAGAGTTTGACCACATTGTCGCTTGGCCAAGCATTTTGTTGCAAATAATAGAAAGCAATTGAAAAAAAATGGGAATTGCTATTTGGACACCCTAATTTATATTTTTTCCGCAAAATTAAAAAAGAAGATTTATTCAAAATGACTTGCACAAAACAAGCTTCTTAATTCATTTTTTCTCTTATGGGAAAGAGAAGATCAATTGAACCAGGATAAATCATATTTCTTGGTCTTCTGTGAAAAAGAGTATTTGAAGATTAAAAAATCAAATTGGAATCTTCTCCCCCAAACTAACTCTTAGGGTAGTACAGTGACACGGTCCAACAAATAAAAATCTCCCCCAATCGTGATTTATCTAGTGATAATTGCATGACGCCTCTTGTTTACCTTTTTTCTTCTTCTCTTTTCTTCCTCGTTTCAAATCATGTCGCCTTTTAAAGATGTTTATAATCCAATTTTATTCGAAATTGCTTGGGAAGTGGCGAATAAAGGTAAGCAAATATTTTGTAAAGTTCACGTTTGCAGTGAGAAGTTGAACACTCCCTTCTTTTGTAGTGGGCGGTATATATACAGTGATTAAGACAAAAGTTCCAGTAACTGTTCGAGAGTTTGGTGACAAATATTGTTTAATTGGTCCTCTATCTTACAAAACAGCCTCTATGGAAGTTGAAGCGCTGGAACCACCTACAAAAGTTTTGAAAGAGACGTTGGATAACATGTCTGCACAGGGAGTCAACTACATATTTGGCCGATGGTTGGTTGAAGGAGCACCTTATGTGCTTTTGTTTGACACCGGGAGTGTATCTCATAAACTCGGAGAATGGAAAGAAGATCTTTGGCATATAGCTGGTATTCCATCACCACCTAACGATCAAGAAACAAACGAAGCTATCTTGTTTGGATACACAATCACCTTGTTCTTGGATCTAGTTTCGAAAAAGGTATAGTAGCATATATATATCTATAAAAGGAATCCTGTTTTAACTCACTTTTTTTTTTAAAAAAAAAACATGTAGTACAATGAACAACCCTCTTCGCCGGAATCACCAACACCAGCTATAATTGCCCATTTTCATGAATGGTTAGCAGGTGTCGCTATTCCTCTGATAAAGAAACGCAAAATAGACGTGACAACTGTATTTACTACTCATGCTACTTTACTGGGTCGTTATTTGTGTGTTGGTTCTGTAGATTTTTATAAAAATCTTCGTAATTTTGATGTAGATCACGAGGCTGGCAAACGTGGTATCTATCATCGTTACTGTATTGAAAGAGGTGCTACTCATTGTGCTGATGTTTTCACTACTGTATCTCATATCACTGCTTATGAAAGCGAGCATTTATTAAAGCGTAAACCAGGTAAAGAGAGAGAATGAGGAGTTATTTTAATTGACAACTAATACTTTTTTTTTTTTTTTTTTTTTTGGTTAAAAAAAGATGGCGTGCTTCCCAATGGCTTAAATGTCGTCAAGTTCCAGGCTGTTCATGAGTTTCAAAACCGACATGCTTTAAACAAGGATAAAATTAATGATTTTGTTCGTGGGCATTTTTATGGGCATTATGACTTTGATTTGGAGAATACTGTGTACCTTTTTACAGCCGGTCGTTATGAATATCGTAACAAAGGTGTTGATATGTTTTTGGAATCATTAGAGCGTAAGGCTTTCTTTTTTTTTTAAAAAAAAAAGGGGGAGGGGGACATTGGATACTGATAAATATGATTATAGGATTAAATCGTCGTTTGAAAGCAGCTAATTCAAAAACAACTGTGGTGGCTTTTATTGTCATTCCATCTGCTACACAATCATTCAACGTTGAGGCACTAAAAGGTCAAGCAGTGACAAAGCAATTGAAGGAAACCGTCAATGAAATCCAACAACGCATAGGTAAACGTATTTACGAAAGTGCTTTAAGAGGAAGCGAAAGCATAGACCCTTCACTTTTTCTTTCGGAAGAAGATCATATTCTAGTCAAGCGTCGGATATTTGCATTAAAAAATCAAGGCTTTCCTCCTATTGTAACACACAACATGGATGAAGAGGATACAGACCCAATCATCAATCAGTTGAGACAGCTTAAGCTTTGCAACAAATCAGAAGACCGTGTCAAGGTCATTTTCCATCCAGAGTTTTTTAACGCTAATAATCCTTTGATTGGCCTTGATTATGAAGAATTTGTAAGAGGTTGCCATCTCGGTGTATTTCCTTCCTACTACGAACCTTGGGGATATACACCTGCCGAATGCACAGTAATGGGTGTTCCCTCTATTACCACCAATCTTTCAGGGTTCGGCTGTTTTATGGATGAAAACATCGAGAATTGTGAAGACTATGGTATCTATATTGTTGACAGAAGACTACAATCGGCCGAAGACGCTTTGCAGCAATTAAGTGAGCAAATGTTTCGATTTTGTCAAAAGACACGACGTCAACGTATCAACCAACGTAATCGCACAGAGCGTCTATCTGATTTGCTTGATTGGAAGCGTATGGGCTTGGAATATATCAAAGCGCGACAACTGGCCTTACGTCGTGTTTATCCTGGTTGCTTTGTAGATGGCGATGACGATGATAATATTAGTCATACACTGATCAAGATACCAAAGCCTCTGTCGGCACCTGTCAGTCCAAGTACGCGTAACAAAATTAATGGATACTTTGATCATCACGGTGAAGAAGAAGAAGACGAAGAAGAAAATACAATACCTCTACCTCGCA
The DNA here is from genome assembly GCA_000697035.1 of Rhizopus stolonifer B9770. Lineage (NCBI taxonomy): Eukaryota > Fungi > Mucoromycota > Mucoromycetes > Mucorales > Rhizopodaceae > Rhizopus > Rhizopus stolonifer. The sequence continues at coordinate 3,527 of JNDS01002542.1, forward strand.
AGCAATTTCCTGCTCTTAGAAGAGATGATTCAAGGTCGTCGCGTGAAGAAGAGTTGTTGAGAGAAGGTGATATTCAAACTTTAAATACCCTTGCTTTGGAAGAAAAGAAGGATCGACAATCTTGAATATTATATATTTTATAACAAATAAATAAAGTAAATACTTTACTACAGATTCACCATTTAATGGTGTTAGGATATTTTTTTTTTTACATGAATTTACATTCTGTAGTTAGCTGTTTCTATAGAGGGCAGATGACAAGAGAGATTGACGCCGTAGCTACAATCAAAAATAAAATCGCAAACAGCTATAACCATAAAGTCAAAATTCTGCTCGGGTCGACAGGTGCATTTTTTGAATTCTGTTGGGCAATGTGTAAAAAAGTTGGCTACCCTATATCCAACTGTGTCCCAAAAATGAATATCGAATTTTGAGAGAAACAGAGTAGCTGCTAATGACTGAATGACAGGATCACCCCACTGTTCATAAAATATGCCATTGGATTCATCCAGAAAATTAAAAAAAGCTTGATACTTCTCTTCTGTATAAAAGCTGACATTGGCAATCTGTATGTTTTACTCGGTCAGTTTCTTTTTTGTTCTTTCTCTCTTGTAGTATTTTGGTACCTGAAAGTTATTCCACAAATGATATCCATTGAACTCCTTGGTAAAAGAATCTTGAGAAAAGCCCAAAGTGATGAAGAATTGCCGAACGGTTTTATCCAATGAGAGTACTGAGAAGCAAATTCTAAAACAGTGTGGTATAAACTTGGTATAGTTTCCTTGTATTCATACAAGGCCATAGAAAAAGAAGTTGTTTTGTTATTCTCATATATGTATTGAAATAAATCTTGCTCTATAGGACAAACATATTCTGTTCCTGCCTCAAATCTCCAAGTAAAGTCTAATTTATGCATCATTGGATGTCTTGAAAGAACGTATCCGAATTTCTTTCAACTTCAATAAAAAAAAAAGGGGCGAACACTTGCCTGAAAATTGTACCAGCCATAAATCTTGATTGAAATCGATAATCTTCACTTTCACCAAATATAGTGTGACTCATATCAATACGTGCCTTAGCTGCTCAATCCAAGTTTGTCATTGGATGATATCCATAAAGATCGCTGCCTACCTTTTCAAATTTGACAGTTGCTTTAATCAAAGAGCTGGCTAATTCCATGTATTCTTGGGATAAGTCTTGGTCCGTGAATATGAGATAAGGATAATTGTGATTTTTGTTAAAGTTGTCTTCTAAATTGCGTATTGTGTAGCGTAACCTTGTCAAAGTGATGGTGTCGTTTTTCACGAATGTCATAAATGCGGCTTTGAATCTATTGTGGGGATAAACAAGTTTTCTGGGATTATCGTAATGCCACCACTCGGGCGTGTTTGCTTGTAATAATAGAGGACCCTTTTTTGCATAGAAGTTTTGAATGAATACCAATACTAAACTTGTGAATAGAAAGGATCCAGTTAAAATAACTCCTCTTATTACTTTTTCATTCATTCAATAAAATGTTTTTCTTCAAGCAAAAAAAAGGAGAGGAGGAGAAATGAATTAAGCCAATTTGTGGGGATTTATTTCATCTTTAATATCTTTGCCCTCTCCTCTTTTGATCTACTTGATTAACTCAAAATTAATTATCAGGGTATTGTTGCTGTTGTTGCTGTTTTTTTTTTTTTTTTTTTTTGGGGGGGGGGGGGGGAAACAATAACTTTTTTTGGAATTAAATGTTTATTTTACTTGGCAAAGATCAATGTGTTTATAAAATTACATGGGATACACACAATTTTCTTATAGGCAAAAAAGCAATATTTATTTTAGTCTTTTTTTTTACCAGAGCGGATTTCCCCCTTGATCTTTCAAATTTATAGCATCTTTGACTATTTCTTAGCTGTATGCCAGAATTCGCTTAATTTTTTTCATTTGAAAATCTCATTTTGGTGCATCTAAAAAAAACAGTGCGTTTTGAAGCAAAAATCGCCCTAAAAAAGAAGGCGTAGGGATGCGAGGCCTGGAAGTCGTAGTGAAAAAGGATTATAAAAAAGAATGGATGTTGGATAACCACATATCTGATTAACTTCACAAATTTAATTATCGTTTCTTCATTTTTTTAACATAAACATTTCCAATTGCTCACTTTTTAAACTATCTCTCTCTCTCATGCATAGTGAAGGCATTCGTCCACGGCCCATTACTGTTAAAACTGACCCCCCCCCCCTCGGCTGTTACTAGTATCTTTTCCTATTATATACTGATATGTGCCTTCTGATTGATCATTTTTCATCATGAAACATGGATATGATCCTTAATAAATACGATGTGAATGTATGTAAAATTGCTTTAATCTCTTTATCTTTAGTGGTGAGCGGATTCTTCAGACTTGACGTTGTATCCAATCAAGTTTTTGCGACCTACGATTTCACCAAGGAGGAAGAAAGTGTAGAGTTCAGCAAAGACAACACCAGCCTTTGCAGCATCAGAGAAAGTCAAGTTCTTGAGGTTCTTGATCTTCAAAGCATTTTGGAGTGATTGTTGAGCTTCAGTAAGTTGTGCTCCAGAAGGAAAGTTCATGCCTTCTTTCTTGTAAACTTGCTTGGCAACTTCAACAGCAACTTTAGTGTTGTAAACAACAGGCTTTTGGAAAGCTGTCAGAAAAAAAAAAAAGGGCGTTATAAATCTTCAGAGAACTTTTTTTTTTCTAAAGAATTTCAATGTATCCGATTGATTACCGATGAGTTTGTTAAGGTAAACTTGAGCACAACCAACAAATTTAGAAGCCATTATAAGAGAGAGAGAAAAGAGAAGAGGAGGGGAGTTAAAAACTTTTTGCAGAGTGAGGGGACCCAAAGCAGCCGGCAAAAAAAAAATCTGTACGGGGATTTAAATCGATTTGATTCCTTTTCACTGATTTATGACGCAACATTAAATGTTACAGCTATGATCTGAGGATGCTGTATTTGCTGTTAAGAAATTATGGAGCACCTGTTGTAGAAGTGGAAAGTAAGTAATTACTAGTAAATTCATTCTATTTGAGGTTTTTTTCTTAATATATTTTTAAGTGAATATTAAACCATCCATCGTTTCTTCGAACCCGTCCAAGCGTGTCTGCGTTTCCTTCATATCTATCACTCTCTGATTGACTAACCACCTTAACTTTACTATGATACACTTGAATGAACTAACTTTCAAAAGCAATCCTATCAATTATAGACCAAAATCACCTAAAATGGCATCAGCACGCTACTAAAAACCATTGTTACTCACTTTGCGCAAGGCAAATTCAAAGATTAAGCGTCCCAAATTTAAAGATCCATTGTCTCTTTGATTGAGAATAATGTCACAATAAGCTAGATCGAATTTAAAACGGTTGATGTATAGGTTCTTAGGGTGTGCACGGAATTAGCGAGACAGAATAAGAGAGAGATTTTATTCATACTGAAATTAAATGGGTATATAAAGTGTAGTAGTTGTGACATGGCTGCGCGACAGTCAGGGAACAAACTGAGATGAATTGAGAAAAGAATGAAAAATAAGAGTACGCTGATGCGCAAAAAAAACATCACATGACAGCTGTCGGCTCTTGTCACGACGTTGGGTGGTTTGTAATAAACTATCCTAGTTTTCCAAATATATTGTAGCTGAAAAGTATAAATTGAATGATTTTAATTAAGACTGAAGGACAACCTTTTTTCCGCATTTGTGTTTTTAACCAGTAAACCACTTGGTGGAGTACCTTCAAAATTCTGCTTTATCTGCTTGATATCAGTCAACAACGCCAAGTACAAAGAAAATATGTCTGAGTTGATCACCTGTAAGTAGATTCTTTTTGTGTCGATATTTACACTAAAAACTTCATCTGAATTTAGTAATGAAGAATTACATCAAAGACCAAAGATATTCGAACTTGATTAAATTCTGTGATATTTATAAAGATCATGTTAAAGCCTACATCTGCAATTTCGAAAGCGCGGAGTCAGCAAAGAAAAACTTACAAAACAAGTTAAAAATTGTTTTTACCAATGTGCGAGAAAAGAAAAAAGAAGGCCCAGGAATAGACATTGACCTAAAACTATTATATACTGAAGCGAGAGCCACCACAGCGATAAAAGTGACTGGTTGTAATACACTTGCTGCTTCTGTTGAGCAACTGGGAAACGCTTACATCTCTAATCAGGTTAATCTTTAACTTGTGCAAAAATCACAAAACAACATTGCTTATACTAATAGCGTTCAATAGGATATTGACAATCAAAGATCTGATGATAATGATGACAAAAGCATAGGTAGCAGAGAAGAAGACGCTGATTGCATCGCCGATTATAACTATTATGACGAGCAGGATGACAATAATTTATCATCGCAATTCCACGGGTATAAAAATGCAGCAAAATTCATATCAGAAAAACACGGTTTTTATGTTGACGGCGACCTTCACGAAATCCTGTAAGTTCAATTCACTTCATTGCAGTATAAACTCATTAATATTGGTTGTATAGGTCTTTGTCAGATGTTCTCTTAAAAGAAAATGAATACAGTGATGCGCAAATCAATCATTTCGGGGCTACAAACTTGGAAAGACTACGCAATGCTGTGGTTGAGAATTATACTGAAATACTTGGTCGAGCAACAATAGTTAATTCTCTCTTGCTTTCTATTTGCTGGTATTTGTTCCGAGTAACTCCTATTACTAAATCCGATGTCTCCAAAATTCGTGCTGCCGTTTCAAAATTCATGAATCAAAGAACCTTCCCGCGAATAAAATAGAACATATTGACACTCCCAAATGAGATATTTAGGGAGCAAATAGAATAAAATTGAAAATAAGAGTATTAAGACGGAATGAGTCTCTTTGTAATCTTTTTATTAACAAAGTAAGGAGAGAATCATAAAAAAAGAAGCTATTCTTTAAATATCAAAAAAAGGGAAGTTTTCGCCCAATTGAAGCCGTTTGGTTATATTAGATACTTCGAATATTATATATAAGAGTTATCGCTTTGGATGACTTGAATATGCGCGTATTGTACTTAGTATCGATTGTAGAAGATAGCTACGAGCTTCTTATAAGAGAAGATCTAGTTTCTAAGACTACAAAGTGTAATCTCATTTGATATAATAGTGAAAATACGTCACCAAAGCATCTTGGTGGTCTCAGTTTGATTGATCCTCACATTCAGCAAGCTGCCTTATGCTTCAAATGGATTGAACCCCTGTTGATTTTAAGCCAACGATTTTGTCCTTCCAAATTTACAAGATTGCTACGAATACACTTGAAAAACATGTACAATACGCAGCACCATGAAATACCTCTTCTGTTTCAAGATGGACGGAAGTCAGCTCGAAGTCGTTTACTCAACATTTGCAACATGCTAACCAAGTCAATTGATTTAATTCTAAGGTTTTTCAGCACAATGGAGCCCAATCCATACGCATGTCTACTATTGCCCATCCAAGACGTTTTCATGCATCCTGAACAACGTTTCTAGTTTCCTTCGATCTGTAGTCAGATGAAAGTACATGATCTATTTCAGTATAATCCCCAAATACACATGATCGCCAGAATTCCACATGCTGATCTATACAACCGTTTTAAACGAGCCGCCAACAAGATCTTCCGTGGTGTCGCAGCTAGCAATTTGTTCCTCAGCTACTTCTTTGGTTAGCATTGTATACCAGGTACATCTCGTCCTCAACAAACAAATACATCTATCGACGAGAATCCACCACAGCTCAGTTTTGAGCCATTCGTCGATTGCTTGCAATTCAAACTTCCTTCTGTCAAAAGCTTCATCGATATGACAACAAAAATATTTCGCAAAACCTGCAACCAACTCAACACTGCACCAAAATACTTGACGGAAATTCTTCCACAGTGTTGGATGGCCTTTTGGTGTCTCCATCTTACTGAGATACAACAAAATGTTATTTATCGACTTATCTATAAGTAAATATCACATAAAGATATTCTTCACAAATTCTTTCCCGAAAAATTCGATACTCCAAGTTGTTCGTTTTGTGCGTCTACTGTCGATTCCTTGCAACACTTTCTCTTCGATTGTCCGGTCAGACAAGTCGTTTGGCAAGGTCTTGTTCGTGAATTCTTATGGTCAATGGTGGATACAGAAGACATTTTAAAAGCCTTTACCATACTAGACTACTACTCTGTTTCCTAATGTCAATCCTCTGATATAACCCAGAATCAGTCCTAATGATTGCCCTTGACCAAGTTTGGAAATGCCACTGGCAAAGCATCTTCAACCAACAGTCGTTCTTGTCAAGTAATGTATTACAAGCTATTCGCAACAATGTCTAACAGCACATCGCTGAAGAAGCTGATCTCAGCTAGTACACCTCTATCAACGATGTTTTTTTTTTTTTTTTTTTTTTTTTTTTTTTTTTTTTTTTTTTTTTTTTTTCTTTAGTTTATTGTTCACATTCTTTTATTAACATTATTCCTTTTAATTTGCGCCCGTGGAGCAATAAATAAAAACCTTAAAAAAAAGAATTATATTTATTCAAATGCGAAATTTGACAATTTAATATCAGAAGAATTGCGCGTAAGACTAGTTTGAAAGTTAATTTCTATACATTACTTAATGCTAACAATTGGTTTTTGTCTTCTCTTTAGAATTCCCACTCCCAAAATAATGCACGAGTATTGAAAGAAAGAATAAGCGATTTGGCAAAAAATGCGAATAATAATGACTATAAATTGATCGATATTTTAATCAACTGGCAAGTTTTCAACTGAACTCAATAATAGCACGGGATTGCCGTTTCGCTGTTCGCTATCGTTACGAACAGCATCAATAAGCTCCTTTTATTCACCCGCTCAGACGAAGCAGAACTACAAGGGAATTACATTGATCCTATAATATATCCCATGTTTTACGACCCACAGGAAAATATTTGCTTTCGATGGTATATGAATACACTAAACTGTTAAAAAATTATACTTACTGATCGACAATTTACTATAACTCTTCTACCGCTAAATAAGGCTAAATAAGCAGGTTCCAGACACTGATACCAGACGACCGGATGGTTACATTTACAAAATGAAGCGAAGATATATTAATTGTTCGGTCGGTTTCGTGGAAGTCAAGTCTGAAAAGAGTGATTCGATCAAGCGCCATGAAGATATGATACATTTAACCGCCTTCTGTAAGGATTCACTGAAAATGCAAAGTTCAAAAGTTATGATTGCAGTACAGGTTGTCGGTAAGAGTTCACAGGTTGACAAGAGAGGTTAAATCATTTATTAACACTTACAAAATCACTACACCTTTTTTTCATGACTTAGGCTTTTATATTTCATTCTACCTCTTTGTTTCTGTAGATGATCTATATTTAATGATGGAGCTTTATTCATTTGAGGCAGCTAAATATCTAGGTCAACTTCTCCACTTGCTCAGTTAATTTGACAGCTTAAAGCAAATTATGATTTGCAGCAAAACCAATTGTGTTAGGTCTCAAGAAGGTAGAACAAGGAAAAGAGGTTATAGTCTTAGTATACCAGACCTTAGTCGGATTATAAACATAAAAAAACCAAAAAGTCTATCATCATCCCTGGCATTTAAAAAATAGTTTGCTGTTTGTATTGATTTTATTGATCATTTACAATTTTTATTATTAATTTTTTTTTTTTACTATTAAAATCAGGTTTATAGGACAATTTGATTTAATTTATTGTGACATTATTCTTAATCAAAAGACAATTCCTTGGCATAAACGGACAAATGGATCTTTAAATTTGAGACCCTTACTTTTGGCGAAGTGAATTTTATTTTTTAATAACAAAAATTTAATTTTCTCAGAGTGACAATATTTACCGTTCCCACTGTAACACAAATTACAGCGACCTGATCCCCTCCATAACAGCCATAGTGATGCTTCAAATACAAGTTTATAGCATTCAGTTTAGAGCTCAGATTTCCAAAAAAAAAAAAAAAAAAAAAAAAAAGGAACTAAATGAGCCCATCTGTTCGCTGTCTATTATTGCTTGGCTTATTGACACTTGACCGTGTCGCGTGCTTATTAAATCTGGAACAAGAGACATCAGATTTAGTCGATTGTCGAATGAAACAAAGGCACATATCTTATGACGGCTTGGCTTCAAAGTGTGTAGAGCTGCCACCAGAAATCTGTCAAAAAAAAAAAAAAAAAATTCTCCTACGTCCGCCGTATTAAATAATTGTGGGATAAAAAAAAAAGCCTTCAAGATTCAAGCGTCTCTCAAACCTCTTCTTTAGTTTCGGTGACACCTTTCAATACCTTAAGTAAAGAAAGGGCTTATAAGATGTGCTGCAAAACAGAAAAAAACATGTTCTTCCGTTCCTCAAAGAACCAAAAACACAAAACGCCAAATATTGACAACAGAAAAAACAATGTGTCCAATTTAAGCTTCAACGTCTCTGCTCCTTTTAATCCAGCCGAAAAACGGACTCCTGATAATAAGATGAGGGCTTAGCAAAATAGGGAAAGAGAGAGAGGAAGAGAGAAACATAAAAAAGGCACAAAGTGTAGGATCCACTAAAAAATAATGTTCCGTTATCTGTCAATCAATTTTGTTTGAGCCTCAGTTAAAGCAACCAATTTCCATTTTTTTTTTTTAATAATGAAGTTTTCTTCTTTCTTCTTTTCTCTCTCTCCTTATTTAATAATGCAATAACAGCAATACGTTCCATTTGCTCGACAATAAAACTCCTTAGAGTGCTAACAAGACAATTTAAAAGGAGATTATTTATTGGGGATCAATGTTTCACGAGGAAATATGAAAAACTTATTGTTCTAAATTATGTGCTCCCCCCTTCTTTCTTTTCCTGACACAACAAATTTGGATGTTACAAAATCCTCAAAGTACAAAAGCGGTAGAACAAGTATGGGACTCTTTTAAACAAAAGCGTACTTCTGTTGATATATATACTGAAGATGCTACTGTTGTCTATGTTCCTACATCTGTAGGTGTACGAGGAAGGACAGAGATACGTAGATTTTTTTTGCATCCCCATTTCTCTCAAAAAGCGAATCCCGTGAAAGAGACTGTGTTCAACACTCTTGTATCAAAAAACAAGCTGATCGAAGAATCAATTTGGTTTGTTCACTTTCAGTCTGGTGAATGTAACTGGCTGGTTCCAGACATTGACGAAGGATATCTGGTAAGTGCTTTTTTTTTTTTTTTTTTTTTTTTGTGATGGACCATTTATTTAATACATGGGAATAGTTAAATGCAACAGTCAAGTTTCCAGTTGTAAGTAACTTTGACATACCCAATTGTCTATAGTTGTAACCAATTTTTTTTTCCCCATCCGCTAGACAACTTCAGTTTCTTTTGTCAATGAAAAGATTGAATCTATTCGATATCATTGGGATCAAGCTTGCGTGCTGAAACAGCTTAAAGTGATATCTGATAAAGTACAATGGCCAGTCACTGGAGAGAATCAAGCAGATACGCTTTCTTCGCTTGGCACTTTGCGTTTAAGGAGCATCAATGACCGGGAAGATGATACACAAAAGGTAGAAAGATAAGTAAAGGAATAAGCAATTAAATTATTTTTTCATGTAACAGGCCCCTGCAAGCACAGATTCAGTACCTAGCCACTTTTGTAAGTTTAGTTTAATTGTAAACCGTTTGAACTAAGATTCGTATAGTGCCCGGGAGAATTTTTGGTCCTGTTGATCCTAAACATCAAGTGACAAGACCTGTACGACATGCCGAGCCAGACACACCGCCTATTAGAAACATCTTCACTTACAGTCCACCTGCAGATCGTCCTCTCGTTGCACCCAATCCAAACAAATTGAGCTCAAGTATTGTATTAGGCCAGGAAGAGACAAGCAGTTATGACTACAAATCTTCTTTAAACCAACCAAAGGAACACGTTGGAGTGGCTGGTAAAGCTACACCAAGAGTTTCTCACAGTATCATCGGTTAAAACATTCATATTTATAATAATAAAAAAAAAAAAAAATCAAATTATAAAAAAAAAAAAGGAATTTATTTCTTCTTCTTGCTTTCTCTCTCAAGTCTTTCGATTCTTCTCTCTTCTTCGTCTTCTTCCATTGCCTGCATTCTTCTTCTCTTTCTTCTGCTCATTCCTTCATATTTATCCTTTTTATCTTTCTTTTCTACTTTTTCCACCTTAGCTGGCTTAGATTGTTGCTTTGTATTTTTTTTCTCGGTTTCTGTTTGGAACCAGGTTCTTGCGGGTCGCGACATAATTTCATCTTGATGCTTTATAATGTTTTCACTTCGTTTGATTTGCATCTCTGCATTTTTGAATGCCTTTTCTTGCTTTTCTTCTTCCAAAACTTCCTTTATGTGTTGCTGTAATTTTTCAACCTTCACCTTAAATTTCTGAACTGTTTCATTAGGAACAACACGGTTTTTAACTTGCGCCCCAGCAGCTGAAGATTTGATAGCCATTTTTAACATTTTTCTATCTGCCTCGCCCACCAAAGTAACAGATCTATTTCATGAAAAGATAAATATACATTTTTTTTTAAAAAAAAGTATATCTCTTTACCGCCCATTTCTGCCTGCTCTTGCTGTACGGCCCACACGATGAAGATATTGTGCAAATTGTGTTGGCATATTGTAGTTGATGACAGTATCAATACCTTTAATATCCAAACCTCTAGCAGCTAAATCTGTGGCTAATAAATACTCGACTTCACTGTCTCTGAATTGTTCAAGAGCTTCCAAACGCTGTTCCTGTGTAAGGTTACCGTGGAGTTCAGCTGCGTTCAAACCCATCAACCCAAACAAAATCTTCATCTGATGTGCTGCTGCTTTAGATCTGAAAAACACAATCACTCTCTTTTTGAAAGACTTTTTACATAATGCAAGCAAAACAGCGGCTCTGTCTGCTTCGCGAGCTTGACGAATACGAACAAATTCTTGGACAAGACGAGATGCAGCTTGATTACTCTTGTCGACAAACAATCGAACGGGATTGTGCAAAGACATACGGATCAATTGATCCACATTATCAGTCATTGTGGCAGAGAAAAGCATTGTTTGTCTTGACTTGGGGCAAGATTTAATAATTTCTCCCAATTCATCAGCGAAACCATCTTCCAACATACTACACAGAAAAAGTTAAAAAAAATCATAAACAATTTGGAATTAGAAAGTCTTACCGATCAGCTTCATCCATGACCAAAATTTCACAAGCATCCAAGTGGAAACCAGAAGTATTACGTACGTGATCAATCAAACGACCAGGAGTGGCGACAACTACATCTGGCTTCAGCTTTAATTCTTGTTCTTGTGTCTTTAAGCTCAAACCACCTACACAGAGACAAAATGTGATATCAGTGTAAGCAGCAAACTTGACAGCGGCACTGTGAACTTGCGCAGCCAATTCACGAGTAGGACAAAGAATAAGTACACGAGTAGAAGGTGTTTGTCTGGGTCTATACAATAAACGTTCCAAGATAGGAATAACGAAGGCGGCTGTTTTACCGGAACCAGTAGCAGCACCACCACAAATATCTTTACCCATCAATGCAACAGGAATTGTTTGAGATTGAATAGGCGTTGGCTTAACAAAACCGAGACCAGTGACACCTTTCAAAATCGGACGAGAAAGATTAATGGAAGTGAAGGATACATGTTCTTGTTTGTCGATTTCACTCTCGTCAGCAAAATATTCTTTTTTACGCTAAATCAAAACCGAGTTGTTTTAGTAAAAGAACATATGTATAGTGTGTGATTGATTCCATGTTTACCTGCTTTTCAGCCTCATCTTCAACCTCTTCCATGTCGCTGTCAGCATTGATGTCTTCACCACTATCTTCGTCGGAACTTTCTTCATCAGATTCGCTATCGGAAGAGTCGTCTTCAACAACATTTTTTTCTGCTCCTCCACCAAAGCCATCGAGAGCTAAATCATCATCATTTTCATTGTCACTAGCAACAAACTCTTCGTCCTTTTGTTCTTCTACAAGTGCTTTTTTAGACTTTTTGTTTTCTTGTCTTTTTTTGGCAATAATATCATCAATCGAAACTCTATCAACCTATTTTTTTTTTTTTTTTACAATGAACAGTTACTAATATGTTTTGACAGGTGTCATTTTTTTTTTTTTTTTTTTTTACTTGTTTCGCTTTAAGCATATCCTTAGCAGCAGTAAAGTCCCAGCCTTTAAACACCTTCGATCCTCCACCATCAACAGCAAAAGTGAATTCAGAGTTGAACTCTTCTTCTGTCACTGGCGCTTTTTTCTTTTTCTCAACCTTTTGTTCCTTTTTATTTTCCTTGTTCTTTTTTTGTTTCTTTGTTTGAACAACTTCCTCTTCTTCTTCTTCTTCTTCTTCTTCAACAGGTTCCTCTATAGCTTCTTCGGTGATGAAAGTGTCATCGTCGTCAATGGTCATTATAAAATCGTCGCTCATTTTGCCTTTAAATGGGTATGCTCACAAGATCTAAATGTTTAAAAAATCAACTTTTTTTTTTTATTTTTCAGAAATAACGGGTCACAGACAGTCACGTATATTTTAAAATAAGAGTGATACATCAGATAATTAAGTCGTCTAATAGTTGACTGGAGTAGAGTTTTTAGGATAAGAATAAGTTAACCTTTATTTGATATGAAATGATGGTTCATATAGTTTCTATACTCTAAGTCTAAGTTACCAGAAGATTCCGGAAGTTATCCTTTAACGAAGCTTCTAGTAAGGTAAAGGAATTCAATCAAGAGAAGAGATTTGGATCTCCGATTCAGAGGTATCCTTGGGCTCGCGACATAGATTTCATATTTTTCGCCCTTCAAACATCATGGTATGTTTCAGATTTTTAAAGATAAAAGATGACGTTACTCTCTAAACCAAGTTTTCTTTTAGTGGCAATATATTATTTTCTGTTCACTTTTACCAATACAAAGAAGGAATCCTCTCACATTTGTCTCTGTTACTATGTGTTTGGTACTGCTCAATTTACCTGGATAAGTCCTTAGTAATTGTTGCTTTCCAATACGTTGAAAAGTAGTTCTTACGTTTCTCATTGCATTGGGTTCTAATGGATAACATTCACTCCAATGCTTGTGGCATGCTATCCGGTGCAATGATGAAGGAACCCTCTCACATTTGTCTTTGTTACTATGTATATGGCTATTTATCGTTCATGGATCAAATCATATTGACCCCCCCCCCATGCTTGCCAAACCTTTATATGCAAATTATTGTCTTCCCTCTATTTATTATAACTAGATTGTTGCTCCATTTATTTGTGCTAATAAATTTTGTTTATGATGTATACATCATGGTCACTTAAAATTACTGCTTGTTTTTATTCCAGTTTTTATTTTCTTGCGCTTGAATAAGCTACAGTAATCAATCGCATTAAACGAAACAAAAAAGTTACCGTCACCAAAGGGGTCTTTCTGTTACGGATCTATAATTCGCTCATCGTAAATAATTATTAATTACTGTGCCTAATTCTTGAACAAAGTGTGACAGTGATAACAGACTCAACAGAATCAAATGTCATCAGTAGAATATCACCGAGTAGTATGCATGAAACGGAAAAAGAAGCAGCTGAACCAACTCATTGCAACCTCGAAAAGCAACCAATGCCAATATCTGACGAATAATCCAAAAAAGACCAAGCAGTAGGTACCTTTGTGATGATATTGTAGGTGATGAAGATCGTTGTAAATGCAAGTTTGTTTAAATAGTTTTGGCTAAAAGTACAACGACTTCCTGCGCCAATTGTCGCTTTTTGGGATTGGTTTGCGCTTTTGTACAACTCAATTGACTCTTTATGATTCCTAATTTGCGCATTTAAACTATACCAGTTTACACTTTCGTCACCTAATACAGCAGTTGACTTGTTATGTAAAAAAATTTTACATTATTTTATTTTGTAAGAATATATATATATATATATATATATATGTGTGTGTGTGTGTGTGTGTGTGTGTGTGTGTGTGTGTGTGTGTGTGTGTGTGTGTGTGTGTGTGTTTACATATGTGTGCTAGGGGAGAGGAGAAACGCTATACCAACGAAAAGGAAGCAACTCTTTGTTTTCTACGTTTAGGATTGACGTTTTCCAATATTGAACTTAGCTCATCCTCTAATGGTCTTTGTTTTATCCTAAGATTAAATAAAAGAGTCGTAGATGATGACAGGACTTTATCAAAAATTAGGTGATCTTTATTGGATGAATAATACAACTCTTTATATACTTCTTGATTGCTTTTGTCCTACTAAGACTTCCCGTCTTAGTTATTAATTATGTACAACGGGAGATTGTACATCTTATGTATTACAAGTTGAGGTCTGTGTCTACAAACTCTTACTTATCCGTAATACGCAATCCTTAAGTATCATTCTATTAGATATTCGATTATATTGATCATAGATACAACAGTCTTGCATTTTTGTATTCAGACTCTATTTGACACGCATATAATGACATCATTCTTTTTAAATCATCAATTTTCTGTAATAGGCCAACAATCTCTGTAATATTTTTGGGAACGTTGATTTTTAAAATTTCTGCCATTATTGTAATTTCATTCTGTTCTAACATCAAGTAAAAAACTATAGTGTATCCAATGCATTGGATAACAATTGCTTTTCTATTGGATTTTCTGAGCATAAGAGTACGACCAAAGGTGCCCAGACGAACTAAATCCACAAAAGCCAACTCAGGATTCGACATAGAATCATCAGGTTTGACTTCAACGTACCCCAATGTTATATCGGATGTCTTCTGCGGTGTTGCCATCATGATCGCATCTGGTTGTAGTACTGAAGTATTGTCATCTTGTCGATTAAGCCAAACAAGGAGCTTGTTTTTATCAGGACGATGGTAGATAGGAGAGAGAATAGGATCAAGGAAGTTCACAATAAGCTCCATTTCTCCAACATGTGAGAGACGCTCTTGGTTGGGCAGCTTCTGGACCAAATTAGAAAATACTTCGATGATAACACTGTCTTCTTCGTTGGCTTCTGCGTATAACTGGTCTAGCTGTATCTTCATCGTTCTCCTATCAATAGTCTCACTTAAGCCACGAAGTAGTGTAGCCAACTTTAGATATACATTGATATCAACCTCGATTTTTGTATTCAATGCATCTGACCTGATGCTTTCTAAGAGAGAACCCACATCAACCTGCTCAGTAAGCTTCTTACATTGTTGAACTCTTCTTAATAAAATGATTTTCTTGCTTGCTAAAATTTCATGAACTTGGGTCTGCAAATCAAAACCGTATCTTCTTCCTTCTGAGATACATTTACTGATATAAGAATTTAATTTATCTTCAACTGAAGATAAGGCAACGGCAGCAGAAGAAGCAGCAGAAAAAGCAGAAGCAGCTGGAGTTGATGGTGACGACGAGGCAGTAGAAGTAACAGCAGCAATAGTTGACGACGATGAAGCAGATAAAGAAGCACCAGATGGAGTCTATACCAGAAGTTTTGTTTTTGTTAATCCATCTATCGGCATCATCTCAAAAGAAAGTTGTTTTTTTTTTTTTTTTTTTTTTTTTTTTCTGATACTATACCATTGAGGACCGCTTTAACCTTAAGATCAATCTTTATGCTGCTACATTGGTGGCTTCATCAAGTACCCTTCTTCCATTGGCCATAGCAGAGTTTTGAGATTTCGACTCTTCAAATATAGACTTAAAGTCTAGTTTTGCTTTGTTCTTATATGTCTTATTTATTTGAGCTTTATAGATTTGCTTGAACTTCGCGACAAGAGCTTTCAAGGCATCTTCATACTTATCATAGACTTCAAACCAAACGATTACTAGCTCCTTATTGTTCTCATCATTGAGAAAACCTTGTATGGTCGACTCAGTTTTTCTTCTTCCGATGTAGGCTTTGATTGCTGTAAAGAATATTAGTGATTAGACGCGTTGCTTCCACCAACAAGCTACAAGTTTACCTTTGGTTAAATCAGACATGGTTGTGAGAGACAAGAAAAGAAAATAAAATCTCGAAAATGACCATCATTTACTAACAAGCCTCTCATCATTTTCGAGCTAACTTCATTTATTTTTAGGTAACTGCCATTTATTTTTCAGAAATCGCAAATTTACCAGCTGCACTGCACTTGACGAAAATAAAATGAGATAGGAGCCAAACCTACAGATCCTATTAAAGCGTTTTATACTCTGGAACTTATATTTATAGCCAATCAGTTGGGTTCATTCAAAGTTTTAGTTTAGTCCATAATGGGTCATGGTAACTTGTTAAACGTATACACCAGAATCTGACAGAACTGCGTTTGTGAAAATGTTGTCCATAAATATCTTATCAATCGTCGTAGAGGTGACTTGGATACTACCCCGAACAAAAAGTATCCGTTGATTTTGAAAAAAAAAATTATAAAAAAAAATGCAAATCTTTGAGCAATAAACCTGCATATAAAAATATCATCTAAAATTTACCAAATTTCATATATATATCAATCAACATGTATATTTTAAATATATAAAGATTTGAGTACCTGGCATAGCCTCCTAGTGCTCTTTTAACGGCATTACATCTTCCAGTATATTTCGGCAAAGTTTGACATATATATCATGATCTAAATTAGCCTATTCTTCGTGAATAGTCACTTTCAACTTCTCCAAATAGTTTGCCTGGTGTCTACGCTTACCAATGCGTTTTCCTAAAACATACCAGAGGTTCTCGATAGGGTTTAAGTCAGGACTTTGAGCAGGCCAAAAGTCAAAGCCCTTAATACATGCCTTGTTATTCCACCACCGAGCATATCCACCAATATGACAGGATGCGCCATTCTTCTTGGAAAATAAAGTTGTGACCATGTTCCTTTGTCAATTCATGAAGCCACGGCAAAAAGTTGTCAATCAAACAATGAACGTATTTGTCTTGATTTACACTCCTATATAATGTAACCAAGGGGCCTAATCTTCCAGTGTAAAAACAACCCAAAACTATGATGGAACCTTTTTCCGAACTTGAAGGCTGGCAAAACAAACTGCTTATGAAGCCTCTCACCAAACTTTCGGATGACTCTTACACCACCATCATTATGTCTAAGTGCAAATCTGGACTCATCTGACCAAATGACCTTACTCCAGTCATTGACGGTCCAATTGATCTTGTCATTCACTCAAATCTTTCTTCTTAACCTATTGCGATATGATAAAAAAGGCTTTAAAGCAGATCGGAGAGGGGGGGGGAGCTCTTGGCTTGAAAAACTTGTCGAGTTGTTGCCAAGCTGACATTGTCGGTTGCTGTAGTCAAATTTTGCTGATGAATGCCAATTGGATCGAAGGGATTTCTTCTCGCAGAAATGGCCACATGCCTCAGGTCTCTTTCAATAAGTTTTTTAGGCCTTTATGAGCGTGGTTGAACAGTTTTTATGCCGTGATCACGATACTTTCTCACTACGTCTCCTACTGTTGAAACTGGGATATCAAGTTCCCTAGAAATTTGGGCAAGCTTTCAGTTTGCCTTGATTGCTAGCCCACAAATCATTCCACGAGTGAAATCGTCAAGTTCCTTTACTTTTTAGAGCTTTTGTGAATGTTTTCAGAAAGAGACATGCTTTTTTTAGGTTTAGATTACTAATTATAAAAAAGAAGAGGAACTTTATTTGAAATTTGACCTCAAAATAAAATCAACGGACACTTTTTGTTCGGAGTTGTAGTATTGGTCAAATAATACTCAAATCTGATTGGTTTATTAATGTTTACAAATCTTTTTTTTTTTTATATTTATCAATCCCTAAGGCTTATTCATACTCTGTATAACCAAGAATTTAATTATAGGGGGTCCCATTCTAGGGATTTTTTTAAAACAGGTTTTTAAACACCGTATTTATAATTTGACCAACCAGATTACGATTTCTTAAAAAATAAGAAAAAAAGTTAAATACAGTTTTTTAGTCTAAAATTAGACAATGTTAATTTTTTTTCTGAACGAATGAAAATTAATTTTTAGACAATTTGTTTACCTTTTTTGGACAATTCAAAAAGAAATTAGACAAGAAGGAAATTAGTTTTTAGATGGGTTCAAATAATATTCGATATGCTTTACCTATTTGGATACTGAATTTTACACTTGGCGAAATGCCTGCAAGATGACGCTTTAGTTTTTGACATTTCTTTTGATGAGGTTTCTATATTTCAAACAGTTGATCTATGAAAAGTAAGATTTATTTGTAGTATTCGTGAAGTTAAATCTTTATATTTCCTATTAAGGATATATGGCCGAAGCCATAACATTTGACACTGAAGCAGTAATCACTTATTACTCATTATATTCTTATATCCGTTTTACTATATTTTATCTCAATCATATTTTAGTATAAATAGCATTTCATTTTAACAATAAATCAT
>JNDS01002549.1:0-10386 GCA_000697035.1 Rhizopus stolonifer B9770
AAAAAAAAAAAAAAAAAAAAAAAGGTTGAGACATGATCGTGTAACGTGTGACTGTTGGCACTCTATAAACGTAAAATAGATGTTTTTTCTTTTTTTTTTATTCTCTTTTTAAAACATCTCGTCATGTCCTTAAAGAACGAACGTTCGTTTTATAAGAAAACAAAAAGCAATTCAATAGTTAAACTTGTTAGAGAACGTAAAAAAAAAAAATGAAATATTTTTTTTTCTAAAAAATAAACTGAGTGAATTTTAATAGAATATTTGCGTGATGATATTCCATGTTTATCAGAAGCCTGTCCAACCAACTGTGAAAATAAGGATTATCAAGCTTTATTGAGTTATTCAAGTGATCATTATATTATACCAGATTTATCCGTAAAAAAAAAAAGAAAAGATTGTTGTAATCTAAAAATTGATAGGTTATCATGCGTTATTTGGAAATTCTTGAACAAGAAGAAATTACGGGTATTATCTGTAGTCAAACACTCACTATGAATGTAATAATACAAAAAAAAAAAAAAAAAAAAAAAAAGGAAGGAGTTTATTGACAAGATTTTATATTATAGCTTCAACAACACGACAAGATGAAGGTGTATCGAAAATTACGACAAATCACCAACGATTCGCGAAGAAAAAGTATAGTGTTTTACAACGAAATATTCAAAGGTACCAAAGTTCATCGATTGCCCAACGAAATCTCGACCGATCGTGATTGGAGAGCGTTATGTGAACTGGCAAGATGGTATAAATCACATCTGAATCATACCAAGGAAATCATTCTCTTGACTGAACAAGCAAGGGATTCAGTAGAGGACGGTATCAAGGTGATGTCGACAAAAGAATATATCGAAACCTATTGGACTCGACATAGATTGTTAAATGATCTAGTTCAAGGTCTGGCTGATGTTGTGTTAGAAGAAGAGGAATTTGGAAAAATAAAGTTTAGTAGCAAACAATCAGCAGATGAAACAGCCTTATCAGGTTATGCAGAAGTAAATAAAAATTATGCAATACGATTGTTATTCATCTTTGTAGTACAAATCAATTCAAGAACTTGAAGTAGGCATCAAATCAGGTCGTTATTTTTCTGGTACTTTACGATGCAAAAAGGATCATCGTGACCAAGCTTATATTACTGCAAACGATGGCAGGAATATATTGATCTCCGGTAATGATAATCGTAACCGTGCAGGTAAAAAAAAAAAAAAAAAAAAAAAAAAAGAGACGTGTAAAATGACATTTTTTTTTAAAATAAAATAATAATAATAAAAAAAAAAAACATGTATCATTAGTTCATGGAGATGCTGTAGTTGTTGAACTTTTATCAGAAAGTCATTGGACACAATTATCAAACGATATTGCATTTGAAAGCAATAACGCAGAAGAAGGTAATAAAAAGCATAATATACATTGAAATTTATAAACTATAGAATACGAAAAGGATTATTCTACAGATACCAGTCAATTATCGGGTCGAGTGATTGGTACCTTGAATAGAAATTGGAGATCTTATGTGGCTACAGTTCAAGAAGATAGTGCAGAGGTAGGAGGTTCCATTCATTTGGCTATTCCTTTAGATCCTGTCATCCCAAAAATCAGAATTCGTTATCATAATGTTAAATTGATTGAAAATCAACGTATCGTGGTTCGTATAGATAATTGGTAACGTTTTTGTCTTTTTTTTTTTTTTTTTTTTTTTTTTTTTTTTTGGTTAAAAAAGCTCATTTTCATACAAGGCCCGTGTCTTCTCAATATCCAAATGGTCATTTCGTAAGATCTCTAGGTCCTATTCATGTATTGGATACAGAGGTTTCTGCTATTCTGGTAGAACATGACATTTCTGTATCTCAAGCAAGTCAAGGTTTTAGTGAAGCTTCCTTGAAAGAAATGCCGATAGATACCCCTGAATCACCATGGCAACCGGAAAAGGTAAGAAAAAATAGAGTTCCGAAGTCTCCCACCTCCTCCCTTTTTTTTAAAAAAAAAAAATTAAAAAAAAATACTAGGATGAAATTGAAAAGAGAAGAGATTTAAGAGACTTGATTGTCTTTAGTATCGATCCTCCAAATTGTCAAGATATCGATGGTTTGTTTACATACAAAAAAAAAAAAAAAAAAAAAAAAAAAAAATACGATCATAATGTATATTTTTAATAGACGCACTATCTATCAAGGAGCTTTCGGATGGCAAAGTAGAACTGGGAGTTCATATTGCTGATGTCAGTTATTTTATAAAGGAGAATTTTATCACAGACATAGAGGCCAGATCAAGGTTATATAGAAAAAAGATCCTCCCCACTGTTAGTGATATTTAAAATTTGACATCATATTTTAGAGGAACTACCGTATATTTAGCGGATAGAAGATTCGATATGCTTCCATCTGTATTGAGTGAAAGGGTGTGTTCTCTAAGGCATAATGTAGACCGATATGCCGTTTCTGTAATTTGGACTATGGATAAAAATTACAATGTTTTGGATACCTGGTTTGGTAGAACCATTATTCATTCGAGTTGTGAAATGGAGTATGAACAAGCACAACAATTATTAGATGGAAAACAGGTTGCTACCGGGTTAAATGCATCTCTCAGTAAAAAGTTGAAACCTCGTGTTGAAAAACTAGCCCAGGTGCTTCGAGTGATTCGAGTAAGTCTTTCCGAAATTTTAATGTGTACTGATATATTATATTGTTAGGATAAACGTTTAACAAAGGGTGCGTTAGAACTCGAGAGCTCAGAAATTAAATTCAAAATTACGGATAAGCAAGAAATCACTGATATTAATATCCTTTTTTTTTTTTCTTAAAAAAAAATGTATTGACCTTATTATTCCTTAACCAAATATTTGTGTCTTTCTACTTCCCAAGGATAGCATGGAAATACATGGTCTGGTAGCTGAGGCAATGATTTTAGCTAATGCCTCAGTCGGAAAAAGGGTTTATAATGGTTTTAAAGATACAGCTCTTCTCAGACACCATCCTCCTCCTAGCCCAGACAAATTTGAAAAACTTGTCAAGGCAGCTGAAAGCAAGGTAAAAAAAAAAAAAGGAGAGAGTGGGAGGCGGAGGAACTCGCGATTTTGTACTGCATTTATACTAACCGCTCATTTAGGGGTTTCCTGTTGATTTTTCGTCGAATAGAGCATTAAGTGAATCTTTAGAAAGGATTTCAAAAGAATGTCAAGATGACGTAGAGATTGTAAAATTACTCAAGACTATGGCAACTATGGCTATGAATGAAGCTGGATATATATCATCTGGTCATTTTCCTGTTGACCAATACTTTCATTATGGTCTTGCACTAGAGTTTTATACACATTTTACGGTAAAAAAAAAAAAAAAAAAAAAAAAAAAAAAAAAAAAAAAAACTGATACAAGTGTTATTTATATTCCCCAAGTCACCTATTCGTAGATATGCAGATATTGTTGCACACAGACAATTATTGTCTTGTGTTCAAGATTCGACAGCTGTAAAAGAAAACATACAGGGATCTTTGATGTATAAGGATGGATCTATTACTGATATCTGTGATAATCTGAATCGAAAATCGAGAGAATCGAAATTCGCTCAAAGAGTAAAAGTGTACATGTTATCTCCAATTTTGACTAACCCTATCTTTTTTTTTATAGGATTCCACAGAGTTATTTCAAAGTCTTTATGTCTTACAAAAGGTAAAGAGGAAAAGAGAGAGGAAAATATTACTAACATAAAAAAAAAAGACTGTCGATGGTGATCCATTGATTGAAAAAGGTATTATATCCGAAATTAGATCTAACGGATTTTATGTCTTTGTACCAAGGTAAGAAAGTTTCCAAGAAATCGACATAAATAACATATTATAGACTTGGTTTGAAAGGTCCTGTTTATCTTAAAGAAAGAGATGGAACACCTGATGTACCATTATCATTGATTTCAGGAAACAAGGGTAAATATATATACATATACATCTATGCTTTATTCTTACTACGGAAATTTTTTTTTAGGTGAAGAAAAAGAAAGCATACCCAATTGTAGTATTGATATCAATATGCCTACATCCATCTCGGTCAAATCTCCACATTTACCTCATCCTATCGAATTTCATTTATTTGATCATGTCAGAGTATCACTCAAACTTCGCAAGTCACATGCTCATCGTCATTTAGTTTACATGTCTTTGGTTGATATGGAGTATACAGAAACCAACAAATCTAACCAGAGAGCTCAAGTCACTCGCATGTCCAATACAGAAATGATGACCAGTATTCATCTTTCGGAAAAGAAAACTCACAGTGAATCAAAAAAGAAGAAGAGCAATACGAGCTCCATGTACGATGTACTAGAAAAATTTAGAAAGCTTTCTGTTACCCAGGTCACATCTCATGTTCCCCAAAAAGTGACTGAGCTATGAAAATAAAATTGATAGAGACAACATCAATCCCTGATATACTCAATACTATGCGGAGATGATGTCCTTTACATGTTCCTGTATATCTTTATTCGTAATCACTGACAGTAATTTATCTTTTTTTAAAAATTTTCTGACAGGGTATGGGCCAAATTTTTGTAACACCAATGAGCACTCCGATATTCAGGACTCTGTCAGAGATTGGTTCCTGATTTGATCCCGATGAGCGGGGATGCTAAAACATTGGCTGAGATTTTATAGGTTTTAAATCAGGTTGAGAATTTTTTAAATGTCAAATCTGAATAGGATTAAAAAATAATTGTTGATAGTCAACAATAAACACGGATGATACGACAAACTCTTTTTTTTTTTTTTTTTTTGCTCACTTACACTACGGCGCAGATGTGCAGGTATTTGTACAAAGTCCTGCACTTTTTTCGTCGGACCTGCACCAAACCTGCATCTTTCATGCAGTAAAATAAATCCCATTGACGTCATACACAAAAATTGATTGTATTTCTTAAGCTGTGATATTGTTCTAAAAAAGAAAGACATAACTGACAACAATCCCGTAGTTTAAAGCAACAAAAAACAATAATAAAAAAAAAAACCTTTTCACTTCAATAAAAGACAAAAAAAAAGAGAGAGAAATGTATGTCCCTATACACTAAATCAAAACTTATATTTTTAGAGATTACCCATTTTACTTTTAAGCGTTTTTCTTTTCTTTTTTTTTTTTTTTTAAAAAAAATAGCTTACTACACAAGGATGAAAGGAAAAAGAAAAGAACATGTTAAATTCAAAGATCTTTCTTACGACATTAAAAATTTGGACAAAAAAAAGGCCTCGAGTACCCCATTCGACCATCACTTTTGCAGGAGAAAAAAATCTTGAGTAGCTATACGACAAATTTATTTCTGCGGTAATTTATTTTTTCAACTACTTTGAAATGAACAACTTTTTTTACAAACAAAATTTATTTAACCTAGTGAACATTGCCTTTTAAGATATACACGAAGAAGTTGGTGCTCTCAATTAACTTTTACATTGACTTTTACAAGATATAAGTTTCGGAGAAAACAGCTGGGTCTGGATTTCATATCAAAGGTGCAGAAGTGCAGGTTTGGTGCAGGTTTTCTTCGGGGTGCAAGGAAAAACCTGCACCTTTGCGCCGTAGTGTGTGTAAATCTTAAAAAACAAAACAAGTAAACCTTTCTAATAGTAATTGATAGGATTCGTCTTCTCAACAAACATAATTCCATCTTGAAGAATGAATTAACTGAACAAGATTTTGTAGGTGAAATTTGGACACCGATCATGTCCGCTATTTTCAACAATCGTGATTTGTATTTGAAATGGTAAGTTATTGACTTATGCATTGGTTTATATGAACATAAACAAAGGGGTGACTCTGTCCCGCAGATATCAACGACAGCTAGAAAAAGGCTAAGTGAAGAAGAAAAGATTGGTGAGCGTGTGGACATGCGTGTAGTGACGAACATTGAGGGAACTGCACAAGATGTCTCAACTGGCGAATTTGCGAACGGGTCATCTGGCCCAGGTAAATTTTCAGACGATCATCAAAAAGTCCTACGCGAGTCAAAGGTCATTTTAGATAGTATTGTCAATAAGAAGTATACCAGCAGATCGGATCTATACCAATCCCTAATCATGTTGAAGATTTACAACAGTCAAAGAAGAAGTGTTTGCCAAGATTAAATTATATGAAGGTAAATTTGTTCATTAAACTTTTTTCTCTACTACTATGCTAAAAAAAAGACTAGAATCAGGCTGTAAAAAATGCTAGACTGTTGGCTATGTCTATTAAAAAAGAGACCCGAGCAAAAAAAAAAAAAAAAAAAAAAAAAACAAAAAGCTCGGCTTACCAAAGATCACCATCCCATGATGGCGATGCTGAAGCTGACACGCGTTGGACGCGAGGAACATGGTTCCCAAATTCAAACCCCAATACTTCGATAATTATACCCTCTGACATTTTATGCTAGAGCATTTATTTAAAGTTTTATATAAATTCAACTTCATGAAGATTGTTTTACGTATCATCCCTCTACTGCTGAAAGACACTCTCGCTAATGGAGATTGAGTTTAAAATGTATACTGTTACTGTAAAGGATTGTTTATGTTGGATTGAACATTTTAAAATAAGACAATATATATCTCTTCAAATAGTAATATCATTGAGTGTTAGACAAAAGAGATATGAGGTCTAAACTAATGTTTTATTGTATCCATAAAAAAAAATATTACTTCCAGTAAAATTCCTAGTCTGTCTGATTTGAATGTATGCACATGTCCAAAAAATAAATAAATTAGTCCAACTCTCAGCTTGTGATCGTCCACAAAAAGATTTCAACCACCTAATTTTAAGGCTAAAACCCTGTATACTCACGAGAGTAATAAATGGCTGTAGTTGTTTATTATGTGAAGCAGATATTGTTGAAAGGCCGAGCCCTGTGGCCAGTGATCTGGGTAATTAATACCACATAAAAATTGCCGTCCCAGAATCGTATTCAAAACCCCGTACGCAGGACTGTTAGAAAAAAAAAGAAAAATTTTTTTTTTGTAATTATAAATACTGTGTTTTCTTGTTTTTATGTCATTTTAAATTCGTTTGTCTCTTGTTCTTATGGTAAGTTTTTATTTTTTTTTGAAATTGTTGAAAGTGAGAGGGAAAGCACCAAAGATGAAAAAAACACACATCAAATTAGGAAGAGCCGTCTTAGAGGCATCACTACGGTTAAAAAAAATCGAGGGTGTTCTTATGCGGAGTAATGTTATGTAGCTGAAGTTTTCCCCTCCTTTTATCCATATTAAAAAAAAAAAAACCATTGATTTGATATTAATCTAAATTTTAGGTTTCTTTACATGAAAACGTAACCACAAAAGATTTTTTTTTTTTTTTGAAATAAAAGAGTTTTTAAAATATATTTGCCCCAGTTTTTTTTTTATGGTGAGCTGTCAACTTTAAACAGTAAAGATAAATGTTAAAAGTCAGACGCGTACACCTTAACTTAATTTGTTTGAAATGACTTGATGAGGGTAATATCAAAATAGATTTGTTTGATACATTGTGCATTTAATAGCTTACTAATATCACTGATTTTTTTTTTTAGAAAAAGATAAGAGTGTCCGCTTTATCAGCATGCTCTCTTTGTTCAGTTGATCTTGATCATTTCAAACAGATACTTGAATATTTCATTACTTTTGTTGGATAAGTGGATCGTTTAGTTTTACAGCCTTTCTTACTAATTTTGTGTGTGTATGTATGCATGTATATCCGATCAGGTACACAATGTATCAGATGGGATATTTTTATACAGAAATACCTCTTTTGGTTCTTTGGTGTTTCAAATAAGTTTTATAGATCGGGTAAACGCCTTTTTTTTTTTTGAAAATTTATTTTGGGCTTTTTTTTTTGGACATCAAAAATATCTTTTTTGGACGTAACAAATTTTTTTTCGGACATTATGCTTTTATTTTTGGATGTTTCCTAATTATTATTCAGATTTTTGAAGTATACAAGCTGTATACTACAACTACATAGATACAAACAATGTCAAAGAGTGAAAAGTTTTCAAATAATATCAGGCATTGCTAAAGGAATACCAGATCAGTTCCTCAACCGATTGTATTGCAATTTGCAAACATTCTTTCAAAAAAAAAAAAAATTGCTAACAGTTATGAATCTAACGTTGAAAAACTTAGGCAAGCAATACAAAAACTACCCAACAATTATGATACTCTATTGAACTCTGAGCCTGTCAAGATCACCATTCGTAACGAAGGCATCAAGCCAAGTGTTTTATCACACACATTTGCCTTTTTCTGATCCTCATCAATTTGAATATTTTTCGCATAATAACATTGGAGATCCTTGTATACGACAGGATTAATCAAAGATATATATAAAGATATTAAACGATATGGCTGAGCAGACAAGAATCTTTTCATCATCAACTACTCTACCGGTACCAACACAGTCATCAATAGCATCAAAAAGAGACTCTGATGAATTCAATGACAATACAAACAATGGGAGCAGCAACAAAAAAGCTAAATCATCTAAAGCTTGGCGATGCAGAAGGTTTATTTTTGAATGCTGATCTGGGGAAGCTTACAAAAGCATAGTAAGCTTCAAAATATGCATATCTTTAATTAGTTATGAGAGTTGCTCATACATCTATCTTATCTTATTTAGTAATGAAGATAGCGTCTTGGATCTTGTACACATTCAGGGGCATATAAAGACAGCTCATCAGACGATGAAATGGATTATGAAGTTCCTACTTTTATTTACGGTAACCTAATTGATCTCCCTGATGCCAACTCGACTTTTACTCCTGAAGTAGATGTTATCAAAGATGAAGTTTTATATGATACGCCGGTAATAGTGCTTGAAAAAAAAAATATCCAATTCAAATATACAATAAATATGGCGAGGCAAATATTGCTAGATTTTTTTTTTTTTTTTTTTTTTTTTTACACCTATAACAGAAGAAGGGCTAAGTGTTCTCAAAGCTGCTAACCAAACAGGTATTCTAAAAAGCACATCGAATGAATTGAAGGGAGCATAGAATGACAGTGATGGAACGGTTTATCCCTCAGGCTGTATTAAGCAAAAAATCAGAAGCTAATTCAAATAAGAGACTCAAGAATACAAAATTGAATTCGGAACATACAGCTTTTCTCATTGAGCAAATAGATAAAAATCCTTGTATAACCACTACTGACGTATTGTAGTTACTTTGCTCTAAGTTTTAATGCCTTTCGATTTCTAGTCCTGCCGTGAGAAACCACAGGGTCAACCATTGCAAAATGTCACTTAAAGATGTCAAACCGTATAATCTAGAAAGAGATTCTGATAGAACAATTTGGCTGCGATTTGAATCTATCAATGCTTGGAAAGCTGCTGGTTTGGACCACATGAAAAAAAAAATGTGTGTTTGTCGATGAAGCCGGTTTTAATAATCATCAAACAAGAAACCGTGGATGGCCAAAAGCTGGTGAACCTGCAGTGACAAAGGCCCCTAAGAATAGAGGTGTCAATATCTCAATTATCGGGTGTATATCTTCATGGGGAAACATTAATTTTTGCAAAGTAAATACCCTAAAACCAAGTGATGCAGAGAAGGTTGAAAAGGAGTTTCCCTTACCTGACAATAAAAAGAAAAGAAGAGCAAACGTAGGCAATGACACGCCCAAAAGAAAGATCAGTAAAGGTACCACTGCTTACCATGCCGTTAAATTTATCGAACAAACAATGGATATTTTGGATCAACAAGAAAAATGTGGGGTTTATATCGTTATGGATAACTGTAGAATCCACCATTCTGAACTTGTCAAGAATTGTATAAAGAATAGAGGCTATAAGCCGCTATTCATGCCACCATATCCACCCTTCTTGAATCCAACAGAAGGATGCTGATCCAAGATCAAGTCGTGTACGAAGCGACACCCTTTGTCTGAAACTGATCAGCTAGCCCCAAGAATAGTCACCGCATGTAAAACCGTATCTGTAGAAAATTGCCAAGAATGGATTAAACATTCAATTACATTTTGGGGTCGCTGTACTGCTAAAGAACGCTTCATATTTTAAATAATAGATGGTTCTTTGAACTTTTATAATAAACTATTGGTACGTGTTCAACACAGGTTACGTCAAAAATCTGAAAATAATAATTAGGGAACATCCAAAAAATAAAAACCACAATGTCAGAAAAAAAAAAAGATAATGTCCAAAAAAATAAAAAGTCTGAATCGAAACTCAAAACACTGTATCAACTTTAATTGACACGCAGATATGCCAAGACAAGTCGAGTAAACCCAACTCCTTGTTTTACAACACTTGTGCTAAATTTGGAAGAAAAAAAAAAAAAAAAAAAAAAAAAAAAAAAAAACATTAGTACAAAGCTCTTCTTTTTACCTAGAGAGATAACATTCCAAAGCGCAATACGGTAGCAGACAGTAGAGGAGAGCAGTTT
>JNDS01002550.1:0-18887 GCA_000697035.1 Rhizopus stolonifer B9770
ACGCTTTTGCCTTCTATTCCTTTCAATTGTTCACGCGTTAAACACTCTATATATGGGAACTCTTCAACATCGTTTAAAGATTTTTTTGACTTAGGCTTTTTGGAATTTTCAACGTTATCTCTAGAGGATTTTTCAGGTTGGCTTGAGGTACTTGAAGCGTTGTCCTTTCGGCGCCGTCCAGATTCGAAATTTTGCTTCAAAACTATAGCAGTTACACCATCGGTTAGAATCGTCCCATGAAAACATAAGGTTTTGTCAGCTTTTTGTTTCTTGAGTGCTTTGTATTTCATTTTCAAAATTTTATCCCAAATAGTTTCTTTTGCTTCTTCAAATGACTTGGAACCAAGTATATGATAGTTCATTATCAATGTGTCGACGGTGATATAAGCAGGAATAAAGGGTGTACGTAGTGGAAAAAACAACAAACGATTTATAGGTGTTTGTTCCCGTATCAAATGTCAATGATTTCATTATCTGGCCAAGTTTGAAGAATGCCCCCATATGATTTAAGGTATTTGCTTGAACATCGTAGTAAATCGAGCTTTTTAAAAATGTATAACTTTCAGGATACATCGCTAAAATACTTGCCACCAAGGACTTTTGATTTTCATCTAAGAAATCACCCTCTGGTAACTGTTTTTTAACTACCGATGTTTTGATATTTGCACATGGAATAGTAACACTATTTCGGACGACTTTCTTTATCGCTTCTTTGGTATATCTGGTATCTTTCATTCTCTGTTCAATCTCTTCTGATTTTTTCTTTTTTTTTCACAGGTCAAATTCAGGACTTGGCGGAGTCGATTACCAAAATGTGCTTTTATGTTGTTTATGTAAGCGGTTTGTATCTTGGTACATTCGTAATCGGCGCATTGTTGAGCGTGAGTAAGTTTTGGCGGTACATATCCAGCATTTTTATAATACAATTTTTTGTGCTTCTTAATTAAATCACGATACCAACGCGTTTTGTCTTTCAGCCTTGATTTTCCACTTCTACTTTTCACACCATCACGAACTTGTCTTTCAACCAGAGACAAGAAATCCTCCATAAAGAATGGTTTGACGATGCATGCGGACAGCTCAAAATTAGTATCATTTTCAACCTCCTTGAGAAATATATATTTCGAAAATGAATATGTATGGGCAGCGATAGTGTTTACAACATCTACTAATTTGACTGTTGATTAAATAAACTCTGGTTTGACAACTTTGTGAATGGGTGCCTTAACGGACATAATTCGCTTAGATGACTAGTATACAATGAGAAAAAGTTAAATCACATAAAACTGATTGAATCTTTAGTATTACATCTTTATCATTTGAATCATTATTTGACATTCTTTTAAGCAGTTACGAATATAAAGTAAAATAGAAGAAAAGAGTTTATTAAAAATATTGGTGTTAAAAAATAAAAAACTATGTTCAAGTTATGACTTCCAAAACCGCTGATATATTGTTCAGACCGTTTCTCTGCAATTGTATTAAGTAAACCTATCCAGAAAAGCAATCGTATTATTATCCCTTAACCAACAATTGAAATTAGCATGGCTTATTTAAATTAAAAGATACATTCTCTTTATAGTACTGCATAAGCATTTGTTCAGTAATTTTAAAGAAATGCTTATCAAAAGCTGAATTATTATCTTCACCGTCTACACAAAATTGTTTAATAAAAGCAAAGCGTATCTGAATTTTTGCTTTTGTCTAATTTTCATTTTTGTTTCGTCTAAAAAGGTAATTTCGATATCTGAAAATTAATTTTTATTCGTCCAAAAAAATACTAACATTGTCTGAATTTAAAGTAGAAAACACATATTTTAATCTCCAAATGTAGTGTCCCGAGGATTTTATGGCTGATGTCAATTGAGTTTAATTTTTGAATTTTGGATTCAGAATCCTTTTTTCTTTTCTTTTTTTTTTTCATGCCTTCTTCAACTGAACCCATAGTGGAGAATATTCATATTTACCCTGTAAAATCATGTCATTCTATTGAACTAGAAGAATGTCAAGTCGGAAATTTAGGTCTTGAAAACGACAGACGGTTTATGATGATTGAAGAAGACACCAACAAGTTTATTACTCAAAGGTAAAAAAAAAAAAAAATCAAATATCAACTCTAAAAAAATCCCAAGAAAATACGCTTCACTCTCACTTTTACGACCTATTCTAAATATTGAAAAAAATCGTTTGACATTAAAAGCTCAAGGTCAACCCGACTTTGAGTTACCTATCCGCCAAGAACTTTCACAATTGCCTCAACGCACCGTTCAACTCTGGAGGGATCGTCTGGTGGTATATGATCTCGGCCAAGAAGTTTCAGACTGGCTCACACAATTCTTGACCAATCATCGACAGCATGATTGTGAAAATAATCATAGTCAAGATGATCCGATCAAGGCAGAAGAAGCTGTCCCTCGAGCTCGGCTGGTCACTCTGGATGAACCACAAAAGGTTTATTCAAGGCCAGCTCACCCAAAATTATCTGGCGTGCATTCGCCTTTTGCTGATTGGTCACCCATTTCGTTTGGTTGTCTTTCTAGTCTGGAGAAGCTCAATCAGGATTTAGTCCAGATAGGACAACCGATTCCAATGTCTCGGTTTAGAAATAATATCACAATTTCTGGCACTGTGCCTTGGGAGGAAGATCATTGGTTGGTGGTGAGGTAATATCCTTTTTTTTTTAGGGATGAATATCTAAACAGTTGTTTGCTAGTATTGGAGAAGCTACATTTTATATAGTTCAACCCATTGCTCGCTGTACAGGTAAACTGATTTAAATGAATTGAATTTTTAATTCATTATACGAAAGTGCCTGGTATTGATCAAGATACGGGTAAAAAAGATAGTTGGGGTGGTCCCACTGATCATTTGAAAAAAATACGTCAATTCAAAGAGGAACCAGGTCAGGGCCAGTTTTGTTGTGACGTAATTCCATTGACCTTTGGAAAAATACGTGTTGGGGATACAGTCAGGATATTAGAACGTATACCAAAAGATCAGCAACAGTTCCCTATTTAATAAAAGTAGCGGCAAATTGTTTATGCCTAGCAAATCCCCCCCCCCTCCTCTTTTTTTTTGGTCTAACTTTACAGAACTTTTTCCTTATACGCGTAAAATAAGATTTTTAAAGAAAATTGAATTAGATGATGTAGTGCTTACAATGGAAGATCATTTGTTGTTGCATTTCAATATAGTTTATGAGGATCACTTGTGTTTATGAAAACAAAAACAATACAGTCGTTCCGCTCTTAATTATAGTTACTTTAGTCAGCATGCTTGAGCCGAGCTTAGGAGAAATTTTATGCGAAGGAAATTTTTTTTTCATACGTTTTTTTATAAAAGTCCAAAAAGCTAATGGTAATTCGACTTTAGCTTTTGCTATTGGAATTCAAAAAATCAAAACAGAATTTTGGAAGAATTTTAAGTTGGAGACCAAAGTTAAAAGGACAATAATGATTTTTCAAAGACTTCCTGTGAAAAAGATATTTCAGATATCAAGGAGTTCAGAAAGTTGGTCTAAAAAAAAAAAAAAAAAAAAAAAAAAAAAAAAAAAAAAAAAAAAAAAAAAAAAAAAAAAAACAGAACAGAACAGAACAGAACAGAACAGAACAGAACAGAGCAGAACAGAGCAGAACAGAGCAGAACAGAGCAGAACAGAGCAGAACAGAGCAGAACAGAGCAGAACAGAGCAGAACAGAGCAG
Organism: Rhizopus stolonifer B9770; assembly: GCA_000697035.1. Taxonomy (NCBI): domain Eukaryota; kingdom Fungi; phylum Mucoromycota; class Mucoromycetes; order Mucorales; family Rhizopodaceae; genus Rhizopus; species Rhizopus stolonifer. The sequence goes on from JNDS01002550.1 coordinate 3,703, forward strand.
AACAATATGTTAAGTAAGAAAATCAAGTGAATAACACGACAGAAGTATCTATCAATTTACAAATAACAAAGATGAAAAATACGTGTTTACAAGTTGCAATACACAATCAAAGATCGTGATTATAACGAGAAGCACGAATACGCGATGACCGTCAATGTTAACGAAATACGCATTCATATTCATTAAGAGTGAAAAATGATCATTAATACTTAGTTTTTCTTAAAAGACTTGATCGTGTCAAACAAAAAAGTTTGATTGGTAATCATCAATTATTCTGGATCCGTGCTTAATCCAGACAATGTAAAAGAGTTTATAAGACAAATGAGAAGATTGTATGAAGCTCCTGATTTTGATACCTTTGCATTAAATATTATAAAAAGGAGATAGCTGTAGATTAACCGCATAAAGTTTCTTCTCTTTCTCGCTTTGACCGTGTGGATGAAAATGAAGTTATTCGCAAGTTCAATTGTAGAAATATAAAGCGTTCTCTGAAATAAATAGCTTATGAATCGACAAATTATTTATCCATTTGCTTCTTATCTATTCTTAACTTCTCTGTCTTTTGAATTAGTAATATCAAGATTTGAGTCAAATACTAAGCAGTTTTTTTTGTTGAAGAATTATCAAAGTGATACGCACTGCTGTACGACTTTTTGGTGACTTTGGTGTAATTATTTGTTTTAGAAGTGGGTTTTGTGTAGCACTAAAACAATTTTCCGGTATCCAACCTCGGCTATATTTTTGTTATTGAAATCAGATGAGATCAGGAAAGTAAAGAATTATTTTATTAAATAAAGAATTGTTTATATTAAAATAGAAAGAGTGATCTGTAAATCTCAAGAAGAAAAAAAAAAAAGAAAAAGAAAAATAGAGGAAGGAGAGGGGTGGTGATGATGTTTTTGTTTTTTTATCGGAAAGGTTGACTTCCGTTTTCCGGAGATGAAGTATATAAAAAGGACAGAAAGAAACCCTTTTTCCTTTACTTTTTTTTTTAACAATGAAGTGCTTTTTAATCTTGCTTTACCTAACAATCGTACTTGCCTTACCTTTACAAACCAGTTTCAAGGCAATCCAAACTACGCGTTCTATTGAAGAAGAAGAATGTTATGTGAACACGATTGAACATTATGAAAATATAGTAGACGTAGTTCTTTCATCCGAAAGCGAAGAGTTGCTTATCAATCTGAGCCATATCCCCAGAGCCACCTTGGATCATACACTTCAAACACAGGCATATGCTATGGGAATATATCCTCTTAACCGTAACTATACACACACACACACACACACACACACACATTTATATTGTTTTTATTAACTTAATTCTAATAGGTTTACAAAGGGTCAAGATGCCAGTAATCATTGGTAAACATATTCACGAAATGAACCTAAGAATCTATCAATCAATCCAACCCACGATTGATCATTACTGGTCCATAGTCTATAACCAAGAAACACAACCTTTGTCTTCGCTCAATGGTATCATTGCCCAACATCTGATGGATCAAATCGACGCATATAATCTCTTGGGTAAAATCAAACAAGACCTCGATCAAATCGCGTCCGCTTCTTATAGGGATCTGTTTTTCCGTTGGTTCAGGGAGCCAGAAGAATTGGATTTTTTGAGTCAACATGTGTCGGACATCAAAACAAGTCTTTTACTTGAACTTCATATACAACTCATGGATTTCTTGACTCGAATTCAAGTCGAAACAATGGAACTTATGGATTATCACTAATCCACCCACCACCACCCTCCTTTTTTTTCTCGTATATTGTACATATATATTGTTGTAAATAATCACCATGAATAAATAATAATAATAAATCCGCGTTCTTGTAATTACAAGATTTCCTTGTCATTTAATTTTTTAACTCATATCCAGTGTGAATACTCATGCTATTTCTCAATAAATAGTGTATTATTGATATAAATACAATTTATAAATCCCGTGAAATATTCAAGTTAATTATTTCCACGAGAACAGTAACCATGGATACCAAAAATGTCATGAAAGTAAACTTTCCTTTTTAAGAAACTTATTTTATATGACATCAAACTCTTTTTTTTTTTTTTTTTTTTTTTTTTTTCTTTCTTTATTACATTATGACATTTGGAACTGATTTAAAAGTAAAAAAAAGAAAAGCGCTCAAAAAAAAAAAAAATCCCCGTCATATTAACCATTTATAAAAGGACCAAGTGCCTTCTATACTTGATTATGTTGGTCAAGGCATCACTTCACTTTCTCAATTTAGAGCGTTCATTAAAGAAAAAAGCCATATCGAAAGAGAATATGCTCAAAAGTTGGAAAATTTAACAAAGAAATATAAACCAAACAAGAAAGAGGACTGGAATACAAACGATGAAGGGTGAAAAAATAAATAAGGTGTGATAACTGTTGACACTTTATTTAGAACAAGTTCAGCTGCTTGGATTCAGTTATTGGAACAAACATCTTTTATTGCCAAGAATAGACTAGGAGTATCAGATCAAATGCATCAAACAACGGACACTTTGAGAGAATTGATTAGTAGAAAAGAAGAAGGAAGAAAAAAGGTATGTTGGGAAGTGTATCAAATGATAATTTACAGTCGAGTCAGCATAGTGCATTTTATCAAAAATTAAAGCAAGAAAGAGACAAAACATTTTCGGAGAAGGATAGAGCCAAACAAGTGTACGATGATGCTTGTTTGGAAATAGAAAATTTGAAATCAAAATTAACAAAGACAAGTGATCAGGAAAAGGTACAAAAACAATTGGAGGCTGCTTATCTGGAATGCGACAACAAAAAGGTAAATCACAAATAATTTGTTTGGTGGTTAATCACTTATGATCTAGAACATGTACTTGTTGGCTGTGGGCGTAGCTAATGCGGAAAGAACAAAATATTTTGATCAAGACCTTCCTATGTTAGCTGATGTAAGTTTCTGTATTTAGAGAATTATTATTCATTTGTTAGCAATTGGAAGGGTTAGATGCAGAACGTGTTGAATGTTTACAATCTACACTGAGACAATACATTTATATCGAAAATAACTCATTATCTATTGTCAAACAATGCCATGATGATACTGCTCATTTTATCGACACCTTAGACCCCTTGGTTGAAGCTGAACAATTTACACAAAGAGCACTCGGTTTGGATTCAGCAGAGCGTAATATACCGTTCAACTTTGTGCCTTGGAATGGAGGCGCTAACGCTTCAGAGACAATTATTGATAGAGTAAAAAAAGAAAAAAGAAAAAAGATTTATACTAAAATTTAATCTAATGATTTCATAGGATGATCATTTGGTGACCAATGATGCTGCAGTCATCTTTTTAAACAACAAGTTGATCAAGGATAGAAAAAGACTGGATCTTTTGAAACAAGACGTCTCTCAAAAATCATCAGAAGCAAGTCAATTGGAATCAGAAGTTGACGTACAAAACAAAGCAACAGCAGACTACGATAAATCAAAAGAGGTAACAAGTACATAAAGAACCAAGACTGATTATTGCTTGTAGAAATGGTTGGATCTAGTAAGAGACTTAATATTGGTTTCTACAGAACATACAAGAGTGAAGAGTGAAGTTGATTTGATTATTGAGCATATTGGTGATGATGGATTAAGGGCAATGAATCACGATTTCAAATCTTCTTCTTTTACCATACCAACCACTTGTGATTATTGTAGTAATACCATTTGGGGATTATCTAACAAGGGCTTTACATGCAGAGGTACAAATAATCATAATGCGCTGTATTATTAATTTTTTTTAGCATGTGGCTTTAATTGTCATGCCAAATGTGAAATGAAAGTAGCACCCAACTGTAGTAAAGTGAAAGGACAAGTCAATCCACAGCCCGTAGCTTCTCTCAGTCGTTCACAAAGCAAATCCACTTTTCATGATTCACCCTCATTAGCATCCACTTCTCCTCCTCTGAGCAATAATCTTACCATTCCATCCAATATCCCATCCAATATGCCTTCCAATATTCCATTTGCACCTCCATCACCTGCTATCTCCATTGCAACACCTCCTCCCCCTCAACAACAACAACAACAACAACAACAACAACAACAACAACAAAAACATGAGGATTCTCGATGTATTTACACTTATGAAGCACAAAACGAAGACGAAATAACAATTCATGAAGGGGATATCTTGGTTACAATTGAAGCAGATGATGGTTCAGGTTGGATTAAGGCACAAAAAGGAACTCATATAGGCCTTGTACCTGCGAGTTATATCGAACCTTTGGAAATAGTTACAGCCATATATGATTTCACTGCTGATAATCCAGAAGAACTTGAGTTACATGAAGGTGATTGTATTCGTGTGATTAAAAAAGATGATTCTGGATGGTGGGAAGGTTGTTTGAATGGAAAAATTGGAGTTTTTCCTGCCAATTATGTAAAACAATAAAAATAAAAAAAAAAAAAAAAAAAAAAAAAGCGCACGCGAAAAAACAATTTTTTTTTTAAAAAAAAAAATATTTTTTGGAGTTTTTTTTTTTTATTGATCATGGTCAAGACATTGTCTGATAAAAAACCAAAACTTCAACAAACAAAGTAAATTTACAGCAATTAAAACTGTGAATTAAACAAAATTTAGATTAAATTTTTTTGTTGCGAAAAAGGAACCTGCCAGCGATGTTATTGAACTTGTCAACACCAAAAAAAGAAAAACCGTAAAAATATACATATTTGTAACTATGATCTAGTTTTAACACATCTTTTCAAATTAGACAACAGAAAGGTAAGCTCACTCTAGAACGCATATATATATATATATGTGTGTGTGTGTGTATGTGTGCATGTTTATTTATTAATTATAAATGATCAGTCCAGTGATGCCACCGCCTAAAGTTTCACCCATCAGTTTAATCTACAGCGAACAAGAGATCTGGACTCGTTTAGCCATTCGAGAGTTTCTTTTTCGCTTTGGTCATCTCTATCAACTCGACACAACTACACTCACACCTCTTCAAAACGTTCAAGGCGACTGGCGTATGAAACGACTTGGAGCCACCTTGGTTTGGAAATGTCTTGTTCTTTTGACCACTGGATCCTTTGATGAACAATCAACAGAACTCTATCATGCAGCCAAGGGGATGATCCGACAATGGATAGAAGAACATGATTTACCGGCGATTTACAATGACACAAAGGACCAAGAAGAAGCCTTGTTGAAAATCTTACAACTAGAAGGAATGTCAGCTAAACGATGGAAAGATGTGGCTGGATTGATAGATAGTCAAGAAAAGGACGTGATGAAGATCACGCTTTGTCTGTTGGAATTACTCTTGTTTGAAGAGCATGCCCGGCAGAGCTTTAGCGTCGTAAAGGAGACGCATAAACAGGAAATAAAAGAATTTCAAACAGAAGAAACAAAGAAGAAATCAATGAAATATCAATTGACTGATAGGATCCAACAATTAAAATCATTTGGAAAAGATGACAGGAAGATTGCCAAAGTGAGGGAACAACTGGAGCAGATTGAAACAGAGATTCGTGATGACTGTACCAGTTTTCATCAACGACAGATTGAATACAGCCGACAGTCGGTCAGATCAAATAAACGAATGCAGTCTGCTGGAAGAGACCGATTAGGAAATGAGTATTGGATATTTAGTGATCTGATGGAACAAGCCTGTAGAAACAAAGAACCTTATTGGGCCTTTGGGATTATCGTGATTGGACCTGGCTATGAGGATGGAGAGGTCGGATGGTGGGCTATTGAGGGAAGAAAGGAAATGGAAAAATTGAGTAAATGGCTCAAGTGGCATCATGATCAAGAAGTCAAGAATTTAGTCGAATCGATACAACAGCGTATAGATTATCTTTATTCTCTTGAATGGGCTGTTTATGGTCAGGGTTTCTTTTCATAGCCTACCCCTTTCTTTTATTTGCATCTGTCAAAAACTTTTCTTGTTCTCCGTTTTTTTTTTTTTTTTTTTTTATGTATATTTTCCTTAATATTAATTGGGGAAAAAGCACACTTTATAGCATCCCCTTTAGTTCTCCCTCAACAACACCCAACATATCCCTTTTTTTTATTATCATTTACGGTTTAAGAAAGTGCATTTGAAATAAAGAACAAAAAAAAAAAAAAAAAAAAAAAAAAAAAAAAACCCGTAAAATACTTTCTTTCTTTTTCCTATTAAAACAAAACAAAACAAAACAAAATAATAAAAATAAAAACAAAAATAAAATGCAGGTTATCAATAACTCAAGACGTGCTTCAGAAATACCTCAGGATAGAAGACGTAGTAGTAGTAGCTCAGTTGCAACAGCCCGCAAGAAATTTATTGGAGAATATATTGTGGGTAAAACCTTGGGAAAAGGTGCTTCAGGACAAGTCAAGTTGGGTGTTCATCATCAAACAGGAGAACAAGTCGCAATTAAGATTATCAGTAAAGCTCATTTGGCAGCCAATCCAGCGATCGAAAAGGCTGTTCGTCGAGAGATAGCTATCATGAAATTGATTCATCATCCAAACGTGATGTCACTTTTGGATGTGATTGATGATCCCACCTGTTCTGACTTGTAAGATAACACATTTAGATTGTATCTAACTATCCATTTAGATATCTCGTGTTGGAATATGTTCAAGGAGGTGAATTATTTGAATATCTGGTCAGTAAAGGACGATTAACAGAATCGGAAGCCAGACATCACTTTCAACAAATCATCTTGGGATTAGACTATTGCCATCATCATCTTATTTGGTAAGATCAACACTCCTTTAAGAGAAAGAGAAAGAGAAAGAGAAAGAGAGAGAGAGAGAGAGAGAGAGAGAATAACACTCCTTATATAATGTTAGTCATAGGGATTTAAAGCCTGAGAATCTCTTGTTGGATTCAAAACGCCAAATAAAAATTGCTGATTTTGGTATGGCATCACTCCAACCCCTAGGGTCTCTTTTAGAGACCAGTTGTGGTTCTCCTCACTATGCAAGTCCAGAGATCGTAGCTGTAAGTCTCACGTGAAAACAATTTTTTATTTAACCTCCAAAAAAAAAGGGTATGCCTTATGAAGGTTCTTCTTGTGATATCTGGTCTTGTGGTGTCATCCTTTTTGCTCTCTTAACAGGCCATTTACCATTTGACGATGAAAATATTCGACAGCTACTAAGAAAAGTAAAAACGGGGAAATTCGTGATGCCTGATAGTATATCCAAATCAGCACAAGATTTAATTCGAAAAATCATGGTGGTTGATCCATCCAAAAGGCTAACCGTAAGTTTCTTTTTAAAAACAGCGATTCATATTCATTTTTTTTTTCTATGTATATGAGAGTAGATGAAGCAAATTATGCAACATCCTTGGTTTAAAGAAACAGAACCGATGAATAAACATACATTACCTCAACCTCCTAAAGATATTGGCCAGCCTATTGTTAATGTAGAGGATATCGATGATCGTCTACTGGAAACCATCAAATTTTTATGGGGGGAGTCAGATCAACAAGTGATTGTGGATGCTCTTTTAGAAAAAAAGTAAAAGAAGAAAAATAAGTTTTGATTTCTAATTCTATTTTAGACATAATATGCAAAAAGTAGTCTATGTACTGCTTCAACAACACTCAGAAAGATATTGGCAAGCATGTCATGAAGACGATGTGTCAAGTAAATAACTCAATAGAAAAAAAAAAAAAAAAAAAAAAAAAAAAAAAAAAAAAAAAAAAAAAAGTATCAGGTACTCATTTCATATTAGTAGCTCGTCTACCGAAATCTAGTGATTATCGTATGGAAAGAAACAGACGTTGTCTATCAATGGTAGGGAAACCCGTAGCACCTTGGGTACAAGACGAAGCCCTTCGTCGTCAATCACTGGCTCATCCAGAAAAGATGAAAAAGAGTGAAACTTTCTATGCAAGATTCGTAAAAAAGGCTCTCTATCGAACTCACAAGTAAAAGCAGATATAGTTTAGATGATTACTGACAAAAAAAAAAAAAAAAAAAAAAAAAAATAGAGCTGTAGAACCAATGCCACCTTTACCTGATAAAAATCATGCTTCCAGAAAATTGCTTCAAGAAAAAAGATCATCACTTTTACCACCAAAACCAATAGAGATTTCAAATGAAAGTACATTGAGTCAAGAATCCACATTATCGACCAGTTCTACATTGATAGAGACTAAACCTTCTTGGTTACAACAACTCTTCTTTTTTAAACAACCAAAGATATGCTCACTTTTGGTTTATGACACACAGATCGACCGAGTTTTGCGTACACTTTATCAGCAGATGAACCAAGTAAGTAAAAAGTAAATTTCTACAAGCAAAACTTATTGTTGTTGAGTAGATAACCGATACACGATTTTACGAAAAATATGACAAAATAGGCAATGTACGACGAAAAGCAGAAATCAAGGCCAAGAAAGGTAATCAACAGAAGAAGAAGAAGAAGAAAAAGAGAGGAAAATTAATGAAACATTATAGGAAAAACGAGACAAGTGAAATGTAGAATAGAGATGATTATATCTCAATCTGATTGCCTTGTCCAATTTATACAACAACAAGGAGATGGCGTACTTTTAAATACAACAATTCAACAAGTACAAGAACTATTAAGAGATCAGCCCTTTTTTAAGTGAATGATATCATCGAGATATCAGGCACACCTAATTCAGTCTATAGCACGAAATGAATTATTATCCAATCATTTAATAATAATAATAATAATAAAAACACTTACTCTTTCAGTGGATTGTCGACCGACTGTTCTTCGTTTGCTATTCACACATTCAAAGAATCCACATTTCTACACCAAAGTGTTATTATTAGCCTCATATCTGTCGGGTCATTTCATTACCTCAGACCAAGCGGACTTACATTCCCAACAAAAGGTGAAACCACAAAAAGCACAGTCCACTTTATTACATCCCTCGTCACGATTGATCATAATAGAACAACTAGGACACCTTTGACTATATATGATGTTATTAAACACTTGCATTAACCAGGACTTTTACCTGTTTTCTAAAGCCCAGGTCAAGACCTGGTCATGATCTTTTTGTAGTTCAATCAAAAGATTCATGTTTTGCTCACACGTTCTGTTTACATGTGCCTCATATCCACATTGTAAACAAAACAAAAGTTGGCAAGAAGGACAATTTACTTGAGGAAAGAACCGAATATGATCAAATTGAAGCTTTCGCCAGGTGTCAGGTACCATATCTAACCAGAGCATCTTTTTGGAAATATCCTTGGCTCTTTCGGGGTCCACAGTCAAGAGTTCCTGAATGAGTTGATGATGCAATTCTAACAGAGTCGAATTATTCCATTCTTCCTTTTCAAAAACTCTGATTAATGGGTGATTGTGAATTACTTGTGCTAGCATATATCCAATATGTATCGACAGACTAACACACACATATATATATTTTAGTACTGATTTTGTAGTTTTTTTTTTTTTTTTTTTTTTTTTAATTTACCTTGCATAGTATCGAGCAGGTTCAAACGGGCAAGGGATCACTTCAAGCTCACACTGAGGACAACATCTTGAATAGCTTCGATAAGGCCTGTTGAATTTATCATATAATTCGACAATCGAACGAGGTACATAGCGTGTCCATTCCGCTTGGGGAATATGTAAGCGACAGACTGGGCACCTGATCTTGGTCACACAAAGTCCCCACGAAGACTTGACTACTGCCGAAACATACCTGAGTAATGTTAATAACATACATGTATGAGTTGTTGTTTTTTTTTTTTTTTTTTTTTTTTTTTTACTTTTGGAAACAAGGAAGACAGAATTGATCTCGACAATAATCCAAACATAAATCTAATTTGGCATCAAAACAAATGGAACAGCTTTCCGTATATTTTTCCAACTCTTCTTCTTCTTCTTCTATTTCTTCTTGTTGTTTATGTATTTTGATAAAAAAAGCGGAAAAAAACAAGACTGTTTTGAAAAACAAATAGAAAGGAAATAAGCACAAGAATAAGACTCCCATCGACAGTGGATGTCTTGTAAAATTCTTTAATGTTGTCGCTGGTGCCAATATAAGCAGTCGATAAAGGTAGTCGGCAAATATAATCATCAATACTTGAAGTATATCTTTGGTGTTTCTAATAAACATGGCAAAAAAAAAAAAAAAAAAAAAAAAAAAAAAAAAAAAAAAAAAAAAAAAAAAGGAGAATATTTTATTTTAATGCCGCTTTTTCTTTTCTCTCTTTAAAAATCACTGTCAGTGCATGTTTCTCGCCTATCAAAAAGGGCAAAGTGGCCTTTTGATAGTAATCTGGAAATAGTGTGAGATTATCGATTACTGTATCCAACAAATGGGCCTGCCCAGATACCACTCCAGGTGCATCTACGAAGCTTAAGGAAGTGATATGAAGATGCAGATGGTAATACGAAGGTTGATAATGAAAAAAGATTCGAACTTGATGAGGTGATAGATTATGTTTTTCAAGCAACCGATAACATTCTTTTCGAACATGTGTTAACATTTCCACATCACTAGCCCTCAACTCTCTCAATGAAGGCAAGTCCCCCAAAAGTGCTACCCAATAGAGATTCTCTGTGCTGCCATCCCATTTCATGTCAGGTAAGACCACCATTTTATCATCTCGATAAATAACGCGGTCTGCTTCTGCTTCTCCATTCAAGATATTCTTAACCCACTGGGTTCTACTGGCAGGAATCGACTGTATGTAGGGAAGAGTGAGCTGTTGATAGTCCTCGGGCGTTTCCTTTAATAAAATACGTGTTTGGGCTTCGTATTTGGCAATATGGAGATCTGTAGCCGGATAAATCACTTTCACTCTCAACTCACTGACTGATATTTGACCAAGAGCCCATCGATAAATGTTGTTCTCGACTTCGTTGGTTAGTTTCGTTAAATTTTTGTTCAGGCTTGATAGTTCTTTGCTTTCAAATTCTGTCTTTTCAAAGGATAATATACAGTTTTCTTCGTCAACTTTTCCCAAAAGATATACTAGCTTGTTTCGTGGGTCATTGTTAAGAGCGCGTTCGAAAACAAATTTTTCAAGAATTTCACTTGTCAACATTCTTTTTAAAAAAAAAAAGGAAAAAAAAATCTTTAAAGAGCCAAGACTTGTTTAAAAAATACTTTCGGGCGGACTATAAATTATCCCCCCCCCCCCTTTTTTTTAATTTAACAATTTTGTTTAATTTGATTGTTCTAAGGTATATTTTTATTAATACATGAGTCCGTAGAGGATAAATAATGAAGTAAAGGAAGCGATTCCAAAAGCCAAGCCTATTGGGCCCAGATTGATACTCATTCTTCTCGCCGAATTATAAAAACAAGTAGGACAGTAATCGGCTAACAAAAAAAAAAAAAAAAAAAAGATTAATAAATTACGCACATTTATAAATATATCGCTTACTTCCGGTGGGTGTCACATAAGATTCTGCAGAATAAAAAGCAATCGTAAGAGTAGTAACGGGAGCCAACCAACCAGGCGAGTAACTAGCAGAGATACCACGTTGATCATATAACTGAACTTGATACATACCCATCATCAAAGGCGAAGCAGCTGGTACATTACTCAAGCCCCAGGTAGCACTGGTGGCAGTTCCATCCAAGGAAGTGATGGTATAAGTCACCTTGTTGGGGGCTACAGCAGCCAAAGTTAAATTGGTGGGACGAACGAGAAGGTTGGTAAATGACCAGACAAAGGTCACGTTCTCACTGCTGTCGATGCGATAGAGAGGCGAGACTGATTTACTTGCGGTGGGTGTAACAAAAGTCGCACTGGCAGCATAGACCGAGTTACCGTAACTGGCGGACGTGGGTAGAGCGGCAATCGAGTTGGCGGCGGCTGAGTCAACACTGGTATTATTGGAGGCGGCTACGGCTGCACCACTACTGGCTGCTGCTGCTGCTGCTGTAGTGGCAACGGCTGAACCGCTTACAGCTGCTGTTGTTTGAGCCACTGACTGTATAACAGATTGGGCAACAGAGGATGATTGGACAACCGATTGTGCTGATAATGTTTGGATCAAAAGACAAACAAAAGTGAATAGTTGAAATAATAAACGCATAAAAAAAAAGAAAAAAAGAAAAAAAGAAAAAAGAAAACAAAGAAAAAGAAATAAAAAAATTTTGCCTTAAAAAAAAAGATTCAAGTTATTTTTGGCTGACAATTTGAGTTTTTCTATTTAAAGCCCCATCTTATCACGTCCCACTGAGATAATTTACACTCAGACGCATTTGTTTTTCGGAATATTTTATGAAAAATTTAGACAAGTAACAACAAGTTTTCAGATAAAATAAGGTACCATGCGTACACACACAAAAGATTTTTGCTTTTTTTTTTATTTAATCTCTTTATTACGAAATGTCTCTTTGCTCCAAAAAAAACAAGGTCACATAACATGAAAATTTTACCTTCACTTGGCTTAGGCATACCGATCAGACTGTGACCAGAAAGATCCTGGTAATCTCCGTTATATAAGAGACCTGTTTTTTTTTTTTTTTTTTTTTTTTTTTTTTTTTTTTCAAAAATTGATGTCCTGAAAACAAGACGCTTCAATATTGAATTTTGAGGGAGAGAGGGAGATTTCTGGCAACCAAGACTATGTATGAAAGCAGACTACATCTATGTTAGCCCATTCTGTACATACAGCCGTTTCAGCGCCAAAGGGCGATTTTTTTTTAAAAAAAAGGGGGGGGGGGCGGATAATAAATTTTTCCAAAAGATAGATTTAAGAGAGCCAATGGACAGTTTTAATTTTTTCAAAGGGCAGTTTTCATTTTTTTTTTTTTTTTCAAAAGTCAGTTTCCTTTCTTTTGAAATTCGTTTTTATTATGAAGACGTCCAAAATAGAATGGTTGATGAGCAAGGGAATGTGAATCGTGATTATTAAGTTTGATATATTTTTTACTTTTGTATCACCAGATCAATTCACATTTAAAGATTACACCATATTACACTATTTATTCTTTTATCTTATTTTATGAACTTTCTATACCCGATTTGAGCTTTTGAAAATGTCTTCTTAGTGATCCTTAAGATAAATAGGAGCTTTGCAGTTCGGTGACATAGTTTGTACTTGCGCATTTAAAGCTATGGTAAAAATTGATATCGTTGAAAAGTTGGCAAAAAGTAAGACGCAAAACTATGTTACTTTTATGAAGGAAGAGCAGAATTAATGTCAGTAAAAAAATAAAGAGAATATGAAATCAAAGAGAGAAAATAAAAAGAACTTTAAGTTGTCTTTTGATAACTAAGTGAAACGAAAGGCTTCTCAAAATAAATCCAAATAGGACAATAATATTGTGAGTTCAAAAGAAGCTTTATGCACAATATTTTTTATTGATAAAAATTGTGTTTGAATGGATCAGATGAGGTTGTCTTCTTAAACTTTCACTCGGATGCTTTTTTTATTATGCGTATTTATAATGTGACTAGAGTCAATGACACTTTATCTTTGGAACAATAATCACATTTCAGCTGATTGTGGGGAAGATCTTGTTGATGAATCGTGGAACGACAGGTTGAATTTTTTTTGTAGATCGAAAAGAGTAACAGACATCACCTGCAAGATATACTGTTATCAAAGTAGGAATGTTCAAGTAAAAATACAATGAAATAGAAAGATTTCAATTTATTACCTTTAAAGAGGGTGCTTATTTATAGTTTTTAAAAAGTGTTTTTTTTTTTTTTTTTTTTTTTTTTTTTTTTTTTTTTGCTATTTATATTATGCAATTGATTGCTGTCAATGGTTGACCTTATACTGGGGCTTGGTATTTTTACCAGTCTATACGATCATTATTCTATGTCAGATATGGGATCGTCATATAGTTATTATGTAATTAAATTTGAATGTATTACAGTACAATTTGATCTCTAGTGTAATTGAGCTTATTGTTTAAGCAGAGCCTTGTTCCATTCAGGAAGTACGTCAATAAATTAGAGTATCTGTTAATCATATAGATTAGGATATGTCAAGATAGTAAGACCAAGATTGTTTTGCCAGATACAAAGGTAAATAACAAAATCTAAAACCAAAAAGGACGATAAATAACGAGACTAATAAATATTCTTTTATTCAAGAAAAACTATGGATTACTTATACTTCTGACAATGTCTGGGTCTTTAACCCCACTTGAATTGATGGATAAAATATATGTTTATCGATTACAATAAAGAATTCCTGGATAAAGACTTTCGAGGTATCTTTAGCGAATCAAGAGGGAAGACAATGGATTACTGGTAATTTTGAATTGTGTTGTCAAAATGAATGGGCTCTGATCCTGTGGTACCTGGATACGAGATCTGTTAATGAACTTAGAACGCCGTTAGATTTGACCACTATATTGACCATTGCTTATGTTTCATATCTTTTTAATATAAAAGTTTCTTCAACCTGATTCTCTCATAAATCCTTAGTCTGTGATTTCGGTCATATCTATGAGACTTCATGCAGAAGCTGTTGGGATACAACAATTATCATTTAATAAAATGCGCGATTTAAATATATGTATATTTCATGCTAAATGGTGCAAAAAGGCCAAATGAAAGATAGCAATACGGAATCCTAGAAATAAAGTTTATTGTATAGAACCATTTTCTTTTATAGATGCTATTTGTTTCATGTCAAAAATAAAAATTTCTTATTTGCTCCTTATATCTCCAAAGTGTCTCCAATTCGTCTGCTATTAATTTCAGATGAAGACATAAATATCTCCAACCTGACGATATGTAGTGATAGACTGATCGAGCAAGCTGCTATTAAAAGTTAATAATTCATGCCGACTGTTTAGTAGTCCAGTCTAGAGGAGGATAATGCTTTAAACATATAGCATATAATCACTCTAAGTCATGGTAAAGGCTATAATTGAACAATTAGACTTCGTGTCAATATATAGCAATTCTTCCAAAGTCAGGTTATATCAGTATCTGAAAGATGTCATCTATTCAAGTATTCCTAACTCGACTATATAACCTTCCAATTTATTTGATATTCTTTTGTTCCCCTAATTCATTCACGAATAAAAAAAGTTTTAAAAGTACCTACGTCTTTAACAACTTTCATCACCTCCAAATCTACGTTTGTCTTTCAGTCAATCAAAGGCAACTGCTAACTTCAATTTATTACTTATTTTATCGATGGCGAGTTATACCTACGCATGAAATATTTTGAAAATCAGTTTCAGCGTTATACTAATACATGTTGTTGTTCAAAAAAAAAAAAAAAAAAAAAAAAAAAAAAA
>JNDS01002551.1:0-5000 GCA_000697035.1 Rhizopus stolonifer B9770
TAAAAAAAAATTTTTTTTTAAAAAAAAAAAAAAAAAAAAAAAAAAAAAAGTAATTCTTAGCAGACCAGCTCGTTTTGAGCTTAAACTATTTTTTGAAATTTTTAAAAGACCTCAATTTTGAGACCTATGCCATTCTTCAGAACATTAAAGGACTTTGATAGTTTTGGAACTTACTCATATCACTAATTAGCCACCACAAAATATAGAGCCTATCAATGTTGACTAATCGAGAAGAATAACGACTATCTAAAAAGTTATCCATTATTACTTGGAGTAAATCCCTCTATAGGAAGCTCAGGACAACAAGGGGAAACAACAGTGTTATCTTATTTCTCTGTAAAAAAAAAAAGAAATATGTGGGAATATGGTAAATGCTAATAGAGAATTTAATGCGTGGTGTAAGGTTATATGTGCATCTTTCTTACTCTTTTGTTTCTAGTCATTTCAAAAACAAAGACCACCTGATAATGAACCATTACTAGGATCAGCTATTGATTTTTGCTGAACAAGGAAATAATAAGACGGCAAAATTCAATCCTCTCTGGGTTGCTGGGTTCTCAAAATCTCGGTGGGTGTGTAGACAACGATGCAAAAGACTTGTACCTGCTTTCAGAACTAAGGCCAAGCACAGATAGCACTAGTAAAATTATAAGGAATAATAAAACTGTAAAAAAAAAAAAAAAAAGAAAAAAAAACATTATTGTTCATGAATTACTTGGTAATTTTGTCATTTTTGCGCTTGAAGCAAGCTAGTTTTGCTTACAGGTGTTAGTTTTTATAGGATCCAGCATTTAAAAGAATTTGTATCATTCTACATCAACAGAATGGTCAGACGAAACGAAATCAGATGTTCTGTATGTGCCTACCGAAGTTAGCAATGATCAACCTCCAATCCTCATTGAAATCCAAATCAGCGTTGATCAAGTATTCATGATAAGATTAATCAAACATTTTACTCGTGCTTTCGAACGTTACAAAGTATTGCCCGTGGTTCTTATAGTTGTAGTTGTAAAGTTCTCTGGAAAGCAATTAAAAAAAATTGTGCCAAAAGTCAATGCACCATATTTGCTAAAAACTTCATATTAAAGTGGATATGAATCAGCTTGCGGTACTTGCCTACTTTACAACCTCTCTCTCAATCTGCAAGACCAATATGAAGAAAAACGGAAAAAGTGAAATCATTTAAATTATCGACCAAAGCACAGAGCAAATAAAGAAAGCAATTGAGTTGGACGAAAGAAATCCTATTCTGACAGCCAAAAAGTGCGAAAGTTTCGCTGAGCAGCTATTGGAAACAATCCAAGTGCAAAAAAGAAAGCTAATTGAGGTATATGAATTTAACACAGAAGCATCACAAAGGCAACAAAAGAAATATACCACAGAATATTTTAAATTCGTTGAAACCAATTCTGAACCAAACAAAACCAAAAACTGAAAAAAAAAAAAAAAAAAAAAAAAAAAAAAAAAAAAAAAAAAAAAAAAAAAAAACTCTAATGAAGGGAAAGTTAAAGGACTCTACTTCTTGTATATCATCAAATCCCCTAAAAAGCTCATACTATCGTAATAAAAATCGAAAATAAATCCTCTGTAACCAAAATAATAGTTTAATTTTCTACATTCGAAGAGAAGGAGAACACCTTGTCTAGATGGGACAAAAACTGACACAGCGCATGAAAAGAATTTATAGGTTGATTATTAAGAGGTGTGATATCCAAATCGGAAAGAAATACCAGATATTTTTCTGCCCAAAAATCAGAGTTAACCTTCACTAAATGTGAATCTAGGTCATCTTCTTAATTATTTCTCTTCTTTTATTTTTGGTATTTTTGAAAAATATCCTGCAGTCTCCAACAAGGCTAACCTAAACGACATAAGCTTTGGTAGCTGTCTCGAAAATTCCTTGAAACCATTTGCATCCTTTGGCCATTCTAAGCTAAAATGTTGCGTACGGACCCAGATATCATACCTGACACACACACTTTCAAAAAAAGCCTTTGATCCTATATTATTATTTTTTTAGATTGTATAAAAACGTGTATGTTATTTTTTTTTTTTTTTTTTTTTTTTTACCCATAGTTCTTATCACAAAAACTCGGTGGTTTGGAAATTGTGAACGATCTTTCTTTGGTAATCGAAATATACCTTTATACAACTTCAATTCATCTTCGTTTTGCTTTTTGTGATTTTTTTCATCTTTGGGTGTATTTCCACCAGCAAATTCCATTAAACAAACAATATCATCCGTGTTCTTTGAGCAAATAATTCCATCCCATTTTGTTTTGCCTGTTTGACGATGTGTGGACTCTATCCTAAACATATATATATATATATATATATTATACGCACATTTTAATTGGTACTTTTTTTTTTGTCAACCTACCATCTTACATCTAGTTCATCCATGTAAGGGAGTGCCAAGAAGTTAATGACGGGAATAATCGTCCAAACTGCATGCGTTCTTTCACTCATTAAGGTAGATAAAGGATTGACTCTACTTGTCAAAAGGCTCAAACTATTATTTTGTGCGTGTTAGATCTCTAAGCAATAATAGAAAGAAAAAAAAAATCTCACAAATGTCGCAAGATACTCTCAGCAGCCAAAAAGTCATGATCCTTTGTATGAAAGAATTCTTCTGGATACTCAATCTCTGTCCTTAAGCTTCTGTCAATTTTTTCAATCGAGCAATCACTTTTTTCGGCCAAAGATAATAATTTTTGAAACAAAACGGTACCATGGTATTTTGATAAGTCTTCAAGTTCTTTTAGCTTGTTATAATTTTTTTCACCAAAATTCTTTATCAACATATCACAGACACTTTTATGTTCCATATCCAAGATGGAGCATATCGCTAATCTTTTGTATATATATATATATGTGTGTGTGTGTGTGTGCATAAGATGTAGTAGATTGTTTCTATAATTACCTATTATCCGCCAAATTTCCTGCATATCTTATAATTTTTTCCAATCCTTCTTTGCCTAACTCTGCCTTAACTTTTTCCAGGGAATCGTTGTCATTTTTAAAATCCATGTCACGAATTTTCCAATAAAGTTCATATCTTTTATAGAATTTACTGTCAGGGTTTAGACGTTCCTGAATATGATTTTTTTTTAAAAAAAAATTGTGAAAAATCTTTTTTTTTTTCTACTTCAAATTGTTTTCTAGCCTTTTCAGCCATCTCCAACATATACTTGTACTTTTCTTTGGATAATCGAGTGATAATTGCTTCATATTTTAAATTTGTTTCATACTTTGGCTCATTTACATGTTTGCAAAAATCAAAATAATCCATTTTCTTATCTTGAAGTTTCTCAATAATCCAAGCATAATGTATAAATGTCTCCGGAATGCTTGTTCGTGGCTTTCTCTTTCTTTTATCTTCTACCATTCCAACAAAAAAAGAAAAAAAAAAAAACAGACCTTATAAAATAAATTACAGATGAAAAAAGGTCCCGTAAATAATTCAAAGTCCATTTACCTTTCAAAAAAAAGAAAAAAAATGAAAGCTTCAAAAGAAGAAGTTAAAAGGACTTTTATTTTATGTTTTTGATGATAGTTTGTTAAATACGCTCAATTTTAAATATCATCTTTAATGACAAGAGTTTATTGTTTGCTTTAAATGACATTAAAATACAGCTTCGAGTCACAACACTCTTTCCACCTTTTTTTCTTTTCTTTTCTTCACTTGTTTACAGTAGATCACAATCATGTTGGAAGATTTGGCTTTACCAACAACACTTGGTAAAAAAGGTGGAGGAAAATATTCCATGAACATTGTGAGCAAGATTGGCAGTCTTTCTTTTCTCTATTTGCTCATCTCAACTACAGCTGTCTTTTTCAACAAGCTCTTATTCACAACCTCTGAATACAAATTCCCATATCCATTTTTCACCGTTCTATTCCAACTATGTATTAGTTTTATTTTTATGACTTTATGGAGCATATTCAGTCCAGTGTAAAGAAGAAGGAGAAGAAGAAGAAAAAAAAAAAAAAAAAAAAAAAAAAAAGCATATAGATTGACATTTTCGCTAAAAAAAATAGAAAATCAGCTAATGCACGTATTCCGCGATTTCGATATGATTCATCTGTTGCGATCCAAGTAGCACCACTTTCGATTGTTTACATGTGTATCGTCATATTCAACCCTCTCTTTCTCCAACATGTCGAAGTCACCACTTATCATTTCTCTCATTCACTCTCGATTGCTTTTTCACTCATCTTTTCCTTTTATATGCTTCAAACTGAACCAACGCCGAGCGTGAATTCGGCTTGTGTGATTATCATGCTCGGTATCTGTACAGGCTCTATGGGATCTCTTAATTTTTCTTTGGCCGGTGCCTTCTATGCTTTGGCCTGGCCAGCGGTCGTGGCCATCTACGGTATTTATCTCAAAAAGACTTTAGCGGCCCTAAAAAATAACATGTGGAGCCTGATACAGTACAATACCGTGTTATCACTGGCGACTTTGACTCCCTTGGTGATCTTATCGGGTGAATTAAAGTCGGTTTGGAATGATGTTTGGTTTTTGGACGAATTTGGATTTTGGTTACAGATGGTTTGTGTGATTGATTTATCCCCAAATAATAAAAAAAAAAAAAAAGAACTCAACTCCTTTTAGGTTATCACTTCGTTAACTGGATTTGCTGTCAATGTAGTTATGATCATGCTATTACTTTATACAACTCCCTTGACATTGACAGTATGCAGTATTAATAAGGTAAGAAGAAAAAGTGTTTTTGAGCAAATGTTGACTTTTTATCCTTGTCAGACAATATTACAAGCCTTTGTGGCCGCATTTGTATTTGGAAACAGCATGTCACTATTAGTAATAAGAAGCAATGAAAAAAAAAAAAGAAAAAAAAAAAGCTCATCCAATTTAATATAGAACGCAGCTGGTATGCTTGTTTCGCTTGGTGGATCATGTTATTATGTTTATACCAAATACAGTGAATTGTACTCTTGATAAAAGCAAAACAACACACATTCACGCTTATTTTATT
>JNDS01002551.1:7500-20799 GCA_000697035.1 Rhizopus stolonifer B9770
CTCATCCATTATTGTTTTTCTGAAAAGAAAAGAAAAAGGGGAAAATAGAGAAAAAATGAATAAGAGAAAAGTGATAAAACAGGTTTTTAAGATGAACAATTTTTTTTTTTTTTTTGTTTACATCTAAAGTATGACAGATAGAAGCAAGTAGCGGATTCCAAAGTGCTTTTAAAAGATAATATTCTCTTGCTTATAAAAGCATTTTACTTCTAAGAAAAACTACAAAGAAAAGAGTTGTGAAAATACCTTGACAATATTTGGATAAAGATGCTTATTTAATCACTAAAGCAAAGGAATGAGTATTATAGCACAACAGAAGACGTCAACTCTCCTGCACATATTTGTTTTTTTATCAAGATCAGAACCATAACCATATATTCCTTGTATGTAAAACTTTTGACTACACTTTTGTGATGATCGGGTAAACAAAAATTAAATCTTGTTCTGTTTCTGTTAAACAATATTGAGCTTTAAAAGAAAAGAAGAAGCTGTAATTACACAATGTCTTTATAGGTAGCAAATTGTTGCTCCCAATAATGATATCTATGTGACAAAAAAGACCTATAAACACTTACTTTCTACAAATGCTTGAGATTTTTATGGTCTAAACATTAGTTGATTTGGATATGATACATATATTTATATATAATATTTGTATACTTTTAGAAACGCGACACAACACAATCAAAAGGAAGACTACACTAATTCACGCGCTACACTGAAAAAAGGTTAAAAAAATTATTCAGCCGTTCCAGCGCCAAAGGGCGATTTTTTTTTAAAAAAAAAAGGGCAAGTAATAATTTTTTCAAAGGACGGTTTTTTTTTTTTTTTTTTTTTTTTTTTTCCTTCTTTCTTTCTTAATAAGATGACTACTCGTTTCTGTCATGAAAATGGTCAAGGTAGAATAGTTGATGAGCAAGGGAATGATTCCATGAACTGAGATGAGGAAGTTGCTCCTTTTCATTTAAAAACTTTGACTGGTATAAGAAAATATTGCGAAAAACAAGAGGATACACAGTTATTATCTAAAGAAGACATAGAACACATAGAACAGCTTGCTTTTGATATGGAGAAAATTATAGCCGTGGCTGAAAATTAGATAAAGATTTATCATAGATACTCAAATGAGCATTTAATATTAATATGAGGCTTTCTAGTGGATGGTCATTGAAAGGGAGGTCTGCTGTTACAACTACTCTTACCGAAAGGGCTGTTTCTCACACTGTATTGGCTGCTATCACGGCAAATTCTGTTGTTTCTATGGAACTTCAAAATTCCTCAAGAAGAATGCTCAAAACGAAACCAAAATCGACTTTGAAAGCACTAGCTCGAACCGTCACTGGTCATTATATGAATTTCTTGAAAAAACCATGGATGAGATGGATTGTTTTCCTGAGCTAAAAGGTCATTAAACTATAATGGATAACCCACCCATTCATGTAGCGAACCAAATTGATGAGATAATAGTTGCAAGAGTTTATAAGAGTATTTATCTCTCCTTACTCTCCTAAATTTAATCCAATAGAGCAGTTTTAGGCAATTGTCAGCAAATGATTGAAGTTTTCGAAACTTTACTTTGTCTTTTAAAAGAAATACAATCTGTCGGTTTCATTAAAAAATTGTCACATAAGTATAAGTAGAATGTTTATCAAAGCAAAAAGATAATTAGAACCTTGATTTGGTATAACAGTTGACGATTTGGCGCTTGGAGTGTCCACAGAACCCTTGGAGATCACTGAGACGCATCTCGTTACAGGCATTCGCAATCCTTTGAGACAGGTTTTCTTTAATCATCAACCTGTGGCGCTTCATTTTTCCTTTGACAAGAGCCTAAAATTGCTCAATTGGATTCAGCTGTGGTAAGGAGGTAAATACATCACTGTGTAACCTCTACTCTCAATTTTTCTTATCATTGGGTGAGGCTTATGAATAGTACAGTTATCCGTACTCTATGGTAGGCTCTTCGATAATAATATCATCCGCTCTTTGCTTTCTGCCAGCTTTCTTTTCTTAGGCTTAGCCGTCTTCGATGTTTGAGTTTTTGAGCCTCTTTGCTTTTTGGGCGGTGGTTTTTTCATAACAACATGGATAACGCTAGTACAATGTATAGCACCGATAATGGTGTGTGAGGGAGAAAGATTCTTTTCAATCCCTGCTTAGGTAGGTGTTCCTACAGCCGACCTTACCCAATAGTTTCTCATGTTGATGTTAAATCCAGCCTCATCAATAAAGATGTAGTTCCTAGTGTAATTCAGATCTGATCCTTTCCACCGCATGAACCGCTCGTATCTTTTTTGCAAATTATTTTCAGAGTTTCTTACCGTAGGCTTGAAAGTTGGCCTCTTAATTGTAATGAGCGTGTTTTTTCTCAAGTGGTGGTTTATTGTAATTCAAAAAAAAAAAAAAAAAAAACGGCAAGTGAACTTTTAAATGCGACATGTTGATATGGAAAGACTATATGCAGAATAATCACACGCATAGAGAGGAGGGAGAAGGGGAGGGGGGACTTCGGTCCCTAGTGTAATGGTTATATTGCTTCTCTTGGATGCTCATGACGCTGATTCAAATACCCAAGGCCACACTTTTTTGTCTCTTCTTCCGTGGGTATAGCCCTGCTATATTTGTCTGATTTCTTTGTGGGTTAAAGGTCTATTATAATAAATTTCAAAATGATTTCCGCCATGTTGGCGACATCGATAATAAAATCCTCATACAAAAAAAAAAAAAAAGCCTGATTATTTTCATGTGATTCAGGCTATCTCCCAGATGTTACACGATATTCGTCCCTTTTTTTTGCACAATCTTGATTTTGGGATTTTTTTTTTTTAGAAATTGTTAGCTAATTTTGAAAGGAGAACATTGCATATTGATTAATTTTTTACATAAGTTATGAATTTTATAATGAATTATCTCGAGTGTTGAATAGAGAGTGGCACTTTTTTTTTTTTTCAAATTTTAATGCGATTTTTTAAAGTAGTGGAGTCGCCATGCTTTATTATCGTCAGAAAAAAAAAAAAAAAAGCATTCGTCAAGATATGCTGTGCTCTTCAATGTATAAGTGTGACACAAACGTTTAAAAAAAAAGCGCAGCAAACGTTCCGTGCGTTAATCTTTGTATTTGTTTACTCATAAGTTTGACAGTTGTTACAAAACAAACATATATCACCTTGAATCTTTTTTATTATTATTATGAAAAAAAAAAAAAAAGGCTGAGCTGATTTACGTGGCTTTTTTTTATTATTATTAAAGAACAACAGAAACCTCTCTTTTCAGAACAAGTGTTATGTAACATAGCGCAATCAAAAGCAATGACTTCATCTTTTCAAAAAAAAAAAAAAAAAAACAGCATTGGTTTTTTTTTGGCTTTGTAAAGTTAATTTCATATTCTCAGAAGTTTCATTTACTACAAGAATTTCTGTACTTTTACACAAATAATTAGGTTTTGTGTTCTCCGTTTAGCGTTATTCTCAGCTTTCTCGTATTTGAGACTTTTTTGTCAAGATTTATTTGATATTCTATCTTTTAACTATTGAAATCAAGCTTAGTTTGGACCTCGGGTGAACCGTCGTTTAATCTTTCTCTTTCTCTTTCTCTCTCCCTCTCTCTTTTTTTTAATTTATTAATATCTTTTGTACCTACCAGAAGAGAATATTGGGTCATATTGTTACACTCTGTTTAGAGATAACGACTCTTGAGTGTTGTAATTTTTTCTCAATTTCAAAGCGAATCTCTATTGCATGAAGTTTGAAACATTCATCTTTAATCGACTACCACTTCCTATATCTGTACATTGACCCATTTTTTTTTTTTTTTTTTTTTTTTTTTGATAAAAAAAAAACGCGATAAAAATTTAAAATATCCGTCGATCTTTAATTACATGAGGCTTACTTATGCCCCCTCCCCCACTCTAAACACCCCAACAAGATCTTTCTTATGGGCTAAGCAGTTGACTTAAGATACACCAAGTAAAAAAAAAAAAATTAATTAATTTTTTTTAATCAATTACACAACCGTTAAGGCTTTGATTGATTAAATTAAGCCTCTTGTAACTTCAATGTTGCATATGAGACATGCTCAACTTTCCAAATAAAGTATGGGGAACAATTGAAAGAATTAAATATAGAAATCCTTTGCGCAGTGACATGATCTTGTCTTTATCGTCCGTTAAAGCCGATGGAGATATCTTTTGGTATAACAATGTATTCACGTTTTATTTATCTTTAGACTCTTTATACAAGTGCGTAGAGAAAGAGAGAGAGAGGGGGGGGGGAACTACGTACTACATAGTCCCTACATTTCAGCCTAATATTGAGAAGTGACATTGTTCTTGAAATAATTTCCGAGAAACTTCCTTATACAAGAGATTATGTAGTAAAACATGTAGTATTTCTTTTATTGTTAAATTAAATATAGTCAAGGTTAAGTTTGAAAGAAGACGTTGTTGTGAATACGTCTTTGATTTGGTATTTTTTTTATATCAAAACATGGAGGTTTTTCAAGCGCGTTTTTCAATAATAAAACGAAACTAAAAAAAAAAAAAGCGTGGTCATGTACTTCTTTTTAGGTGGTTCCGAAGAGCTAACAATGATTTTACGATACCTTTTTCTATAGATAGTACTACGTATTCATTTATCGTATTACAAAAACGCCATAAGTTTACACCCGAGTATTCGGTGGCATGAAACGGATATAACACTATATAAATATCTATAGTTTATTCTGTGGATTATTTTAGATTATCCAAAAGCATCATCTTCCCTTTTTTTTTTCTGGTATGAAAAAACGAATATTATATTTTTATATCCTAACTTTTTTTTTAAAAAAAAAAAACTAGAAATACCAAATGGATATAACGCAACTAGAAAGTATATCGGATATTCCGATTGTTCAATTCATTCTTCAAGTACCCTTTGTTCTGTTCAGTGTTGCTTATTTTGGGATAAACAGAGAGCTATTGACTATACAAAAAAGACAAAGACGCCTAGAAAAAAAAGAAAAGAGCAATAGACTGATAGAAAAACATTTCATAGAGTCGACACTTAAAGGCCAAAGAGAAAAGAAAATAGTTGATGGTAGAGAATACATATTTAGAGAGATCAAGAAAGAGATTTTTGAACAGATGGAATTACAGCACTTGGAGGGCATAATCGATGTCTATTTGAAAGACTTGGAAAGACCATTGGAGGTGACCGGGTGGTATCGACGATTATATTGGTTTCTTAGATTTCCACATATGACTCATTGGTTCATGTTGCAATACTACCGACTTCAACTTGATATGGAGGCCTACTTGAAACTATCCGACCTTTACAAGTACAATAAAAAAGCGAACGAGATTGCTCGCTCATACGTGGCGTACGAGAATGGAGATGCCGAAGAAAGAAACATGGTAGCTATATCAATGATTAGCGAAGAAGAATATGTTAAACAATACGATAAAGAAATGGCCATCTGGGTTGAAAAGCAACACGAACTGTGCCTTCCTCGAGGAAATAGCAAAGTAACGCCCAAGTATGAAATGTACATCCGAAGTCTCTACCGTTTCTTTGGTAGCCCTCATCACTGCATCACGAGCGTTTCAAAGGCTCTTCAATCTCACATCTATCTCTGGTGCCGAGGTTTTCCCTGGAGACAAAGAAAGGTCGTTGGTAATGCATTTTATTACATGAAAGGGGATGGTTTGCGTACAGGCTTTGGTTCACATTGGATGCCAGATTTTGTCGAAGATCATAAGTCAACGTTAATGAAAGTATCAACAGATAGGTTCCCTCTAAAGAAGCCGTTGAAAGACGACATATTTATTTCAAATACCAGAGACGAGGATTCTTACTTGATTACAACCAATCTCGACTTTATGAACAAATCTATTCATTCTCTCGTCTCGGTGATTTACATTATTTTCTTTACTCATAACTGGTTGGAAGTGACCGCGGCGAATATCATGCTTGCCCTTACGTTCTATATTTTGTTCTGTGTTTGTGTATCGGCAGTCCTTTGTCCAGTCTATTTCAGTCCGATATGTATCTATGTTCCAGAAGGATTCCTTTCAAGTGACGATGATGAACTTGATGAACCGCTTATAAGAAGTCTCTTGAAGGAACCTTTGTATCATCTTTTGGTGTTTTTGTTTTCTATTCCTGTTGGTTGTTTGATGGCACTTTTGATCTACAACTCTAGGCTCAATTTTACTCTATGGACGCTCAGTATTATCTTTACAGCCATCTACGTCTTGACAGTACTCAGATCTATTATAAGATCATGGCTGAAGAACAGAAAGCGCGCCCAAAAAGAAGAAGAGATCACTGAAACGGAGACGGCCTATGACGAGAAAAAGACCGATAGTATACAATCAACTGAAACTAATGAAATGCCAATGGCTAGTGCATGGTACTCTTCTTTGATAAGTGGTGAATCCTTTGATTCTATTCTGGGGGTGCTTTGTTTCTTTGCTTTTTTTGCCTTGTCCTTTTCTAGCTGCTTTATGGACTCTGTATCTCAAACGGGAACAAATATTTTTCAATAAACTTTATTAGAAAGATTATACGCATTTCAATAAAAACACGCCATTCATCCGAACTCTAAATGGTACAATTAATTGTTACATTTGTCAAATTAAATCGATAACTTTATTTTTTTTTTCTTTTAAATCAGCAGATAAGTTATTGGTGTATTTCTTTTTCAACATAATGAAAACTAATCGGTTTCCCTAGCAACCACTTTTCCATTATCCTTTTCTTCTTTTGGTGTTTTTAAGCACAAAAAAAAAAAAAAAAAATTGGGACAACGATCCCTTTTTTTGTAAAACATCACCTTATTCCATAGTCATCCGAAATTCATTCCGGTTTTTTTTTTTTTTTTTTTTTTTTTTCGGAAAATTTTCAAAGTCCTTGATTAAACCAAGTGACCAAGTTCGGATTTCGTTCCCCCCTCCCATGATAGAGATGCGCATTTAGCCACGTGGAAAGAAATGTACGATGACTGTGTCTTTACAAACAAATGACAAATTACTTGAAATTTTCCTCAAAATTAAATAAATCTTTAGAGCTTTCTCTCTCTCTCTCTCTTTCTTCTTTCATTGTTTCTCATATTTCTGACTTTGGATATACTTTTCCGAAGTAAGTGAAGCTCCGAAATGAAAGAGTTTTTGTTGTGACTCAAGAATGCAGCAAGACTAGATATGCACAGTTAGAAACAGTTTTATTCTTTATTTTTATCAACTGACAAAAAAGAAATGTGCGTTTATTGACATTTTTTTTTTTTTTTTTTTTTTTTTCACTTTCTGTTGTGACAAAGTCATGCATTGTAACTTTGGCTCATTGTGTTACTTTCTTTTACTCCTCCTCCGATCAACACTCTTTCTTTTCAAGAAAAGGGAGGAAAAGATAAACAAATTGAGAAAATCCTATGAGGATTTTCCTACTAAAATATGCACAGTCTTGCTTTATCTCAAAGAAATTAACTAAAAAAAAATATATTTATCATGGCTCGTGTAGTATTCTTTTGGGAATAATGGTGCGTATTAAGGGAAACATCAAGAATGATAACAAAGTCGGCCTTAATATCACTTGATGATATCTGTGTGACATAAATCAAATAAATACACCTCCTTCCTTTTCTTTCTACGACCTTTCTTTTCCTCCTTTAAAAAAAAAAACATTTTAAAACAACCATGCTTCGCGTTCAAACCATATTATACAATGAGCGTTTATGGATGCCTACTCGTTCTTATGATTCATATGGTTCATTTCAAAGAGTAGAACAATTACCAGTGACAATACCCGTGTCTGTGGTTCAGGAACAGTTCAAACCTTTCGTGATTGCTGAAGAGCATTTACAAGAACCTGTCAAGCCAAGATCTTTGAAACAAGTTGAAAAAACCTTTGATCCCATTCTGTTAGTAGAAGATCATGACGAGTCAGAGGAAGACGCAGAATTTTTAGTCGAAGAAGATATCGTACCCTTGGTCAAAGAAAATGCTGAATCCTTAAAGGAAGAACGAGCAAGATCCGTTGTAGTATTAGAAGAACCAGTAGAGTCTGTTGTGGTATTAGAAGAACCAGTACACTCTGTCGTATTGGTAGAAGAACCAGTGCAATCTGTCGTGTTGGTAGAGGAACCAGAGGCAGTAGAAGAGCCCGTACAATCTATCATAATAGAAGAACCCTTGGCTGAAACTTCAGTGATCAAAGAAAAAGAACACGTGCATGATTCTGTCTTGGTGGATGAACAAAGCGAAACAGAGTCTATAGAACAATCCAAGATTGAATCTATGGTGATAACAGAACAAGAAGAACATACAGAACCTAAATATACTGTCGCTCAAGAAGAAATTGAAATCATGACAACAGTAGAGCCAGGTAAATACATTAATTTTTTTTTTTTTTTTTTGAAACGTGGAGTTCTAACTTTTTCATGTAGCTGTATTGGGACAAGCTCCCATGACTATCGTTACCATGGATACATCGGACCATGAAAGTCAATCAGACGAAAGTATGCTCATTGCTGAACAAGAAACCAGTGAAGAAGAAGGAGAAATCTCACCTGTGTTGGGCACTACATCTATTCTTTCTTCTGCCTCCTCCTCTTTTGCACCAGTGACACCTACATCTATCGAATCGCCACTTGAAACACAAATGAAATCAAACACCAAAGGTTTGTTTCGCAGAGAAACCAGCAAGTTAAACCACAAGCGCAGAAGTTTAACAATGAAATTAAAGAGCGCCCTTAGTCATTCCAACAAGAGAAACTCCATGTAAAAGCATCCAAAAAGAATACCCCCACCTACCTTCCACTATATGTATAACTTCCTTTATTTTTTTTTTTCCAAATTATTATTTTGTTTATTTATCAGATAAATTTGTGTTTATATATTTATATCATTATCCATAACAATCCTGTATTTTATTTATTAAATTACATGTTTCGTATAACAATAATCGCTTTTTATTTTGGACATCTGGGAAATTGTAACATGTTTTTTCCTAATTTTGAAGGCGAAGAATTGAGCGTGTTACTCGTATCTGTAGAAGAAGAAGAAGAGGATATAGAGGGCAAAATGTGCAATGCAGCATTCTGAATCGCATGAATCGTAGTACCATTAGCCTGTGCCACCTTACAATCCTGATGCGCCAATAAAAGTGTCTTTAAATTGATAACCTCTTCTTTTAACATCATTGCTTGGGATTGTAGCTGTTCGTTATCTGTTGCCAAGAATTCTACACGATTCTGCAAGTCACCCAACCACTGCTTTTTTCTTTGTCTGCATTTGAGTGCCGCTATTCTGTTTCTTTCCAGAAATTGACGACGTTGTTCGTCCACAGGCTCAGTCGATTTGCGTTTGCTCTTTTGACGCTTATTTGTGTATTTGGGTAGGGTCCCTTCGGTGTAACGTCTATTTGCAGTAATAGTGTCAATATCCTCTCTAGGTGTATCACTGGTCGTCAAATAAGTATCGTAGATAATTGGAAGACTGGTTCGATGTATAGTATTTGAATTCACTGTTCCTGATTTTTTATTATTAATAATTCCTCCGATTTCTTTTCTTTTTCTCTCTTTCTTTACCCGGCATGTATTGTTCTGTCGGATATGAAGGAAATGTGTTGAAAACGTTTTGTTGATAGTCTTCAACTCCACAACTGACTTAAAAAAAAATTAGATTCCTACATATTTTCTTCATTATATAAGGAATTACAGGTTTCTCCTCCACTTTGTTCTGAAGGCATGATGTTATAAAGAGATGCTTCCTCTAAAAATTGGCGTGTATCCAGAAACTGATCTTCTGGTGCAATCTCATCGCGAGTGTCATTATCTAATGAGTTGTTAATAATGTATTATTCAATCTATTTTTTATTTACCCATGTGTGAATATGCGCGGTTTTTTTAGAAATAAAATATATATATTTATATATATATATATATATAAAAAAAAAAAAAAAAAAAAAAGAGAGAGAGAAAAGAAAGAAAATGAGAAAAATCAAACACAAGCACACAAACACCACACCACACTCTTTTGAATGGCTGGAATAAGAATAACACCGACAAAGTGTGGTTCAGATGAGATCGTCTTTAAAACTAGTACGTGTCCTGAATTCTCATTTTCATTCAACATGCCTTCCCTCTTTCTTTTTCTAGGGGTGAAGACGGTTTCATAAAAAAAAAAGAGTCTTTTTTCTTTCCTTTTCCTTTCTGTCGGAAAATAACTGTTCAGTAAGACTATTATTATGCACTGTGTGTGGTGTGCGTGTGGAAATAAAACTACGATATTTTAATTCCCGTGAGGGATTCTTTCTTTTTATCTGCTGATTCAAAACAGGATATATTCATGCAGTTGATGTTATAATCTCTTTACTCACGTTACTGAAACCATTATGTGGGGTGAGGGGGAGTGAGAGTGAGACAGAGTTTGAATCTGTTGGGTAATTCTTTCTTTTTAAAATGGTACAAAGAATGTTTAGTTATAAAGGATCAATCATTTACATAAACGTAAGGCAGATTGGTCATCAGACTCGTATAATTTTACTGGGGGGATGGGAGGGACTTTCCTTTTATGATTAAAAAATGCAAAAGTACGGGCGTTACATGAATGGACGGGAAATAAAAGGGTGGTTACTATTTTTATGAAACATCATCGATTAGAGAACTTTTTCCAAAAAAAAAAAAAAAAAAAAAAAAAAAAGAAAAGAAAAGCCATGAACATTTATCATATAAAATGATATTTTTAACATGTTTGCTTTAATGGTAGTAAAGAAAATGATGTCTGACAAAAATGGTGCAAAAGGAGGCTGTACCTCCTGTGAACTTGATACTAAATCATCATGCACGGTACCTTTTTACAAATTTGTTTTCTAGTTCAAAAAGGAATTTGATTACAGTACGTATTATATAAAATGTAACAAATTGATTTATCTTCTTGGTATTTGCGGGTTCATAAACCAACAATGCGTTTATCGATAATACAGCGTGATTTTCAAACCTTAATTTTTTCTCTCAAGTTCATTGGGTTTGATTTGGAATCAAAGATAAATATCGTCGGGAATCTCCAAATTTGATTAGATTTCAACAATTACTTTGATTTCTAAACAAATAAAATAAGAGAAATTGATTGATTCATAGTTGAGAGAATGCAGTAGTTGCAACTCCAATGGGTGCGCTTACATTAATAGGTAAGAAATAGTTAACAAGTAGCAAGGCATCATAACTTGAAAAAAAAAAAAAAAAATACACCCGCGTCTTGTTTCATAAGAGAACTGTAAGATTTTTCAAGCATTATTATTTGATTTAATTGGAATAAGGATGAGGAGCTCACGCGTTTTATGTTTAAAACTATAAAATGCTGTTGTATTTATTTGTTTTTGAACACTCTTACACGTAAAAACTAAACTAAATCTCTGTGTTCTATAACTTTCAATTAATGAATCAAAAACCGCGCTTTGGATGACAAAAGCAACGCGTATTACCTTCAAAATGATAATCACACCTTTTTAATTAACCAATGAATTTTTTTCTCTCATTGTATCGAAATTTTCTTGGAAATCACAATAGAAAGTAGTCTCGAGACCAGCCATTGTTTTAAAAGCGCAAAAAAAAAAATATAATAACATGGTTTTTATTTGGTGCATAGCAACTCGAATTTGATAAATTTATTATGAAGGGGTATAGAGAGAATGAGATATAATTATATTACAAAATGAGATTCTACTGTAAGCCAGTACATAAGAATAACCCATTAGATGTATGCTGTCTATATCATTCTTATGATAGGAGGGTATTAGTTATTTTCCGACTCATTTAAAGCTGGGATTAATGGTCTTTGTCTTGTTTGTAAAACGGCAAATAGATCATCCAACACCTGGTCATTGTCTGCACTTGGAAACAATTCATTATTCATCAACCCAAAGCTATTATCCAGAAAGGGATCAAACGCAAGATCAACACCCATCTGGTTACTATGGTGGTGGTTGTTGTTGTCGTGCCAGAATCCCATATTGAGCATCGGCGGCACAAATTCATCTTTTTCACTCGGTTCCTTTTCTTTACCGCCCAGTGCCGCCACCTGACGCTCCAGCTCGATCACTCTCTCACGCAGCTGTCCATTCTCTTCTCTGAGTATAGTCAGCTCATTCTGTGTTTCCTTGACTTCGTTAGCTTTGGTTTCTAGCTCTTTAATGTACTGATCTCGGCGTTGACGAAAAGCCTTTTGTGCTGCTCGGTTTTGAGCTGCTCGCTTGGAAGGAATGACCATGCGCTTTCCTGATAAATCACTCTCGGATGATTCACTGACGGGTTGAGGTCGGGAAATCATGAAATGAAAGGGATCTTGTTTTCGTTCTATTCTATTTAATAAGAAAAAAAAAATTTTTTTTAATAGAAAGTTAAAATACCTTGAAGCACTTTCCAAGCTGGAATGTTATTACCATGATGATTAATGTGATTCATAAAATTGAGCTCTAAAAAAAAAAAAAAAAGAAAGACTAAGTAAAGAAAAAAAAAGTGACTTCTTGTTATTACTGTTATTACCTAATTCTAATAAGTGAAAGGATAGCGAGAAAGTAAACAAAAAAAAGTGTGAGAGTGAAAGATATACGGGAAATATGCCCCACAGACACAGGTAATTCATGCTCAGCCATGAAACCGGGGTGACAGCTCTTAATGAGTGCGGATAAAAATTATGTACATTATTTTCAAAAATTATGTACTTTTTTCCATAATGACTGCTTTTCTCCTAGTATTAAATGCACCCACCCAATAATTATGTACTTTATGTACTTTTTGAAAAATTATGTACTTTTCTATTATGCATTTTTTTTTTATAATTGTATGTACTTTATTTGTCTATTTTATTCTATATATTTTTTTTGTAACATACTACAACAACATTTTTTCTGTTTTGAAGATCATTTTCAGATACTACGGTTATTTTTGGGCTTTTTAAATTATCTATTTGACCTACAAAGGAGGTCCTATCGCAAGTAATTCTGCAAGTGGCATAAAAATGCACACCGCTTCTATCAGTAGAAAAAATTTTTCCGTGGAGAGTGTAGGTGCATCCGTACACGAATATACTGTTGGGGTAGTCAGACATAGCACCTTCATCTTCATGTAACAAGTTGGTAATATCACTGAATAATAAAAACTGCGGCATTTCTTCTAATAAGTTGTAGGAAATAGTTTCGCCATCGCTGTCATTTTCAATGCACTTTCTACATGTTTTTTTTCTTTCTCTGTAAAGAGCATCAACAGGAGACGAAGGGTATGTAAGCATTGACATGCTGAAAGGATCAAACTCAGAATGGTCTTCGT
>JNDS01002556.1:0-12786 GCA_000697035.1 Rhizopus stolonifer B9770
AAAAAAAAAAAAAAAAAAAAAAAAAAATTAGAATTTCTTCTCTTTAGATAAATTTCCTACCCATTCCCATCTGTTTGTTGTTGCTTCTTTAACTTCTTCTTTAATCTCTTTTTACGATTCTTTGACATCCCTGTTGTATCCATATTTTCTAATAAAGATTTGGGCTGTTCCTGACGCTCTTGTTGTTTAAAATCTCCACTGAGTACATCCAATGTTTCTCTTCTCAAATAATCCTCAATATCTGGAATCCAAACCAACACGTTCTCTGGCTTCAAATCCGTATGAACAATTCCACACTCTCTATGCAGGTAATCTAGACCTTGAAGAACCTGTTGTGAGATCCGCTTGACAATCGGCTGAGGAATTCCCTTGTAATTATATCTTTTCATAAGAGAAAGCAAACTTTCACCCAGGACTTCAAAGGTCATACAGGCATGTTTTCCGTTAGGTCCTTCATGCCAAAAATGTTCCAAAAGTTGAGCGACATGTTGCCATCCCTTGGAAGTTGAATTCGCACGACGAACAACTTCTAAAAGTTTGATTTCTTCCAAGGCACTTTCAGTATATCTATGTGCTGACTTGACGATCTTGAGTGCCACATGACGATTTGAACTTGTAAAAAAAAAAAAAAATCACAATGAGCTTTATATACATATATATATCCCTTTTAATTAATAAAATAAAATAAAAATAAAAAATAAAAAAAAAACTTACATTGTGTCAAAGGTAAGCCAAACTGTGGAAAAATGTCCCCAACCTAACTTTCTACAGACAATGTAACGACCGTTATCAAAACGATCACCAATTAGAACAGGATGATAACCTCCTTTTTTGTAATCTTCAATATCCTCTTCTTCATCGGAATGGGTTGATTCAATATCAGAATAATCGCTTTCTGAACCACTGTTGGACATATCTTTCTCACGTGTTTTTTTTTTTTTTTATCTTTATTTTTTATTTTTTTTTTTTTTTTCATCAAATTCTACTGAAAAAATAAAGAGGAATGTCATGGTTATGGCTGACCACCCCTACCACGAGTAAAAAAAAAAAAAAAAAAAAAAAAACCCTGATGATGGTTTCCCCTGTGGCGTGACAAAACTAAACAAGTAATCTTTTTATATAACTTCTACCATGAGCAGAGTATTATTAAAGAGAGAAATAAGATTATAACTTCAAAACATGTTTTTAAAAAAAATTCTTCTATCAAAGTTTTAGGCAGAATATCCTTTAAATTATGAACTGTAAATATTTTATTGTTATCAGCCAAGCAAATTCCTGAGAAAATAGTTTGATAAGCAATATGCCTGTTTTGACAACATTTTTGAAATAATTGAGATAAGAAAGTTTGGTTGTATGTGGATTGAGATATATATATCAATTACCATAAAAGCCGCTTTGTTTATACTTTGCCTTGAAACATAAAGAAAAAAAAAAAAAATTGAAAGAAATAGTCTGTTTATTTAATTCCTTCCACGCGTTTTTTTTTTTTTTTTTTTTTTTTTTTTTTTTTTTTTTTTTTTTTACAAAATATAAATTGTTTTCAAATTAAAGAAAAAAAAAAGGGGGGGGGTCTAATTATACTAGACATGCATTGCTTTTGTTCGTTTTCCTGATTTGGACCGTTATCTCCGACTTGCACAAAACTAATTATGTCCAAACACTCGGAATAAATCTAGTACTAGATTCATTTCTTTCTTTATGGGAATGATCTAAACACATTTCCTTTTTTGATTAGTATCTATTGTTGTTTGTTAAAATAAAGAACCCATTCAATTAAAAGAATTCACTTGTAATTTTTTTTTTTTTTTTACAAGTCGTAATTCTTTGAATGTTATATATGACTGTCTGTTTCTTAAACAAATCGTGTCTTTTAAAAGAAAAAAAAAAAGGATATAATTTGAACAATAAAGCTATCGCGTGGAGTTAAAAAAAGAAAGAAAGAAATGAAAACGTGCATTGAGCTTTAGAGAAACTATTGTAAAACGTCTTTTCTTTTTTTTTTTTTTTGTCTAGCTCAGCTAATTGAAAAAAAAAAATATTCCCAATGAAGAACTGGAATTTCCATTGTGTTATCTTGTACTGGCCCCATGATTTAATAGAAAAAAAAAAACATTCTTTAGGAAAAAACAACAAAAAAAGGTTGGATGTTTTTTTTTTTTTTTTTGGAGACAATTTTTGGAAATAATTTTTGGAGAGAAAATTTAGTGGCAAAGGTTCATGTTATCAATTGGATAACCCCACGCTCGTGGAACTTTTGTAATTATTTATATGTATTCTTCAATTGAGTTGTGTATATTTCAAATTTTTTTCTTTAAAATTTATTACATATCGTGCTATTTTTCATGTATAAAAAACGAGTTTGATTCACACCATTTTTTCTCATGTAATCTCACTTAACAGTTTTTTTTTTTTTTTTTTTTTTTTTTTTTTTTTTTTTTTTTTTTTTTTTTTTTTGAAAGAATAGAAAGTAAACGTCATTAGATCATGGGAGGCCAAGTGATTTTCTGAATGATGCCACAAGTATTGTCATCTGAGGCTTAGAGTGACCACAAGATAATTCTCTACTAAATATGTTACATAAAGCCATTCAGGTTACAAAAATAATATAGCACAAGACAAAAGATGACATCAACATTAGACATTGATTCATTTAAAAATAAATAAAAAAAAAAAAAAGATAACACACGTAAAATTTTAAACTGGTATATTTTTTTTTTTTGTTCATAAAATAAAAAGAATACATAAAATAATAATAAAAGAAATGATTTAGATTGACATAAAGGTGTGGCATATAAGTTGTTCTACTTCTCGTTCGTTCTGAAGATTGAAGAATATTGGCGATGTATACATATATATATATATAAAAAGGGGGGAGGGGGAAGAATCTTTGCCTCTATAACCGGTCAAAGATATTGGATTGAATGACGTGTTTCATCTTCTTATTCTTATTTTTCATATCGAAAGTTTAATCCGAATTAGGTTGACTAGGCTTTTTAGGGCACATCCTATAATTAAAAAAATGAGTCAATGAGATCATTTTAACAAGTTGTTAACTTACATAGAGTAATGTCCTTTTTGACCACAGTGAATGCAACGACCGTCTGACATGTTGAGCTTATAATTGAATGAGTTTAAATGAAGATGCTTTTTTAAAAAAAAAAAAAAAAGAAAAGAAAGACACCAAAAAAAAAAGAGTCTTTAAATACTTTTTTTTTTTTCTTCTTCCTCTTTTGTGTTACAATACAAGTTCTGAAAATAGACAATAAAATTCCTCGCATGCCGATCTTTTCCGACACGTGGCTAAAAAGGTAACACAAAAACTCTGTTTTGATATCTTTACTGTCTGTTTTCTTTTTTCTTTTTTTTTTTTTTTTTTTTTTTTTTTTTTTTGTCCGTTGAATACTTGCTCCTTTTGTCTTGAAATCATTCATAGAAAGTGAGGCTCCTCAGGCACCATAGCTCCGATACAATACTCAATTTATTACGCAATAAACCGGAGTTATATATGCTCTTAAACGTGTAGAAGTTCAATTGAGGTAATTACTTTCCAAGAATAAAAAAAAACTTAATGAATACAATAAACTTACATAATCTTACTTACATAGAGCATATATTCTTTTTCAGACGCAAAATAATAATAATAATAATAATAACAAAGGCAATTCTTTGATCTAAATACATTCTCGGTGCATAATAAACATTAGATCAAGTTTCTATTGATACATATCCTACAATTCACATCCAGATATGACAGTTATGACAATTATAAGCCAAAAAAAAAAATCACTGCAGTATGATTTTTTCTCAAAAAAAAAAAAAAAAAAGTATCCGATGAACCGGAATTGTACATCTTGACTAATAAAAAATCAAACACATTCTCAAATCTAATTTTATTCATAAACATAAAGAGAGAGTTTTTTTTTTTTTTTTTTCTAATAAAATATATAAAATATAAGCTAGTGTGATAGAATATCTCATTAGTTTATGAATATCACGTCACTTTGTTGATATATATATATATATATATATATATATATACTTATATAAAGAGAGAGAGGGAGAGAGAGACTATTACTTATGATCTATAAATCAACATGTTCGTGCTATTTTTCTTTCTTTTACCAATGTACTCGTGTTTCAGTTTGATTTATCATCTTTTTCATATGTAAGCAGTAAAAGACATGAATCGCGAAATTCGCTTACACCAATTAAATCAAAGTTTAAACCATTCGTGTTGTTAGTAAAAAAAAATTTTTTTGACATCTCGCGTGGCAACAAAAATGTTTAGGATTTCATATAAATTAAAAAAAAAAAAAAAAAAAATTACATTCATTTCGTTTTTAATCAAATGTATCATTAGTTCAAATGATTATTAAAAGTTTATTCAAACTTTCTAGATTCTTTATTTAATGGTTTTGTAATCATAAGAAAACTTTTTGAAACAAAAAAAAAAAAAAAAAAAAAAAAAAAAGAAACTCAAAGGAAGAAGGCGGAGATTGTCTTCCAATGGACGACTTTGTGATACTTACGTGATAAGAGTTGATTACTTTGGGCTTTATATTTTAAAAATGTTTTTTTTTTTTTTTATTGAGGTCAAAATATATCTATATATAAAAAAAAGGAAGCTTACTTGAAACAAGAACAAGATTCAATTGACTTCAAAAGATCCTTAAAGTAGTCGCTGAGCTTACTGCGCTAAACTTTTTCCTCCAAAAAAAAAGAAAAAAAAAGAAAAACAGTTCAGACAAAAATCACTCAGTGGGGCTGAGCTCAGGTAAGTGGATATATTTGTGATAATCATCCTTTGTTTAAAAAGTATTGTTTTTCATGACATGAACTTCCCATAGCAAATATCTTAATTTTTTTTTTTTTTTTTTTTTTTTTTTTTTTTTTTTTTTTTTTTTTTTTTACGGAATCATGAATCTCTTGATTCATTTGCTTAAGAAATTGTAAATGTTTCCTTTTTATTATCATCTCCTATCAATAACCAGTACAGTACTATTATCTCTGCTAAAATTTATATCCAGTACAAACTTGTCTTTAAAAGCATCCACAAGTTTGGATATCCCTGAATCGAGTACATCTTCACCTTGTCCTAACTTGGAAAAATCCTGTTTCTCCCCCCCACCCAAGTAAATAGTTCCCCTCATCCTTTGTTATTGCATCATAACGATTGCTATATAATATGTAAACGTTCAATAAAATTAACAATTTTACTTACAAGCCAAGGGACAGCTTCTTGTATAAACTTATCCTCTAAATGAGGATTTAATATTGGCTGGGCCTCAGCATTTGACATAACAGAACCCAAAAAAAAAAAAAAAAATAACCTGATCCCGTACAAAACAGCGAAATTTTCATAACCACTACCCTCCCGCTGAAAATAGAAACATTTGAGGACCCATTATAGTGTTCTATTTCAAAGAATATTATTGCCTCCCAAAAGGGAGATGGGCGATCCATGTTGAAGTTAATACATAAAACACGGCCAGATCGAGTTCATGCCACCAAAACTTTGAGGGGGAAGGTGAAAAAAAGAAAAGCCATCTGAATAAAGGAATCCCTCTCGGTAATCAAAGTCTTGATTTCCCATTTGATAGTCAAAAAAAAAAAAAAAAAAAAAAAAAAAAAAAAACATGTCTCTGCTCTGTCAAGGCAAACGGGATGGGTTGAGTTTATCAAAGTTTGAACAAATTCGTGAGGAATTACTCTTCTTTTACGTATAACATCAAGTGACCATATACTACAATAGGAACCCCCCCCCCCTCCCCTCGACGATAACCCATATATGCATCTGGGTGTACTACAAATAGACACATACCGGTGAAAACTTATTTTTGGTCATAAATGAAGTATTCTTTCTGTCTATTTTTATATATATTATTGGGTTTTGAAATGTATGTATAACCTTACCTAGTCCCCAATTTTTAAGATATCCGGATCTATTTATGGCAAAATAACCCAAGGTGATCATTTGTCGCTACATTCACAATATCCTTCTTTTACCATTAATTTAATCTCATCAGGTAAATAGGCTTCCCCCCCCCTTTTTTTTTAACATTAATTCTAGTATGAGCACTTTATTTGAAAATGGAGATGGCGCAAAGTATACGATGAGCAAGATAAAATCGTATGTTTATAAAATGAAAATTGACATTGAGTAAATACCCTTTGAGAACAATGAACTAATTACGATCAGTATCAGTCGATTTAATAGTCTACACTACAAGAGACAATTCGACTAAAAAAAAAAAAAAAAAAAAAAAGGAAATTTACAAATAAATATTTTAAATTCAGCAAGAGAAAAAAAAAATTGGTTACAAGAATATGATGGTTAAAAATTGACTTGCATTTAATTTTAATGAGCAAGAGATGAGTGTTGTCTTCTACATTCTTGTGACAGTTCCCAGTTCCGGGAGCGTCTCGATTGAATCTATCTGAAATATCACCTTCAGTTCGGAGAAACCTGACGATATGTAACATATTGATACAAACAGCCAAATCTCTATTCCACAGGCGAAGGCCAAAGGTTCCTGTTGTTTTTCTAATGGTCTGTCATAATGTGTTCAGAACAGCATTTGGACAAAAAAAAAAAAAAAAAAAAAAAAAAAAAGAAAAAGATCAAAGTATACCTCCATATTACAAGATACATACATCATCTTACTCCTAGAGAACATTTGGAAATCGCTGGTAGATGTGTTGTAATTGACCATAGAAGAAAGAGGCCTTTTGTATTGTGTTCACGAGTCATCGACTGTTGAAAGACACCCCCCTTCCCCAAAAAAAAAAAAAAAACTGTGATTCACTAAGCCTCAACAAGATTCTTGGACCAGAAGAATACTAGAGACTGTCAATACTGATGAAATCCTGTGCTTTAGAGAGATCTCTCTCTCTAGTAAATTACACAAGTGTAGACATCACTCAATACTCTGACTTTCTTGGTGCAAGATCTACTTTTTTCTTTTTTTTTTTGAACAGTTTTCTAACTTTTATACCAACACTCTCACATCACATGCTTCGAGATATCCTCTTCATCGAAAACCGCGCCTATGCAGTTATATTCAAAAGCAAAAAAAAAAAAAAAAAAAAAAAAAAAAGTCGGATTCCAAGTATACTTGATCGATGAAATTTAAAACAAACCTATGAGGCTGATATTTTAAGAACTTTCAAAAACTGTCCCAAATCCTCGTCCCACCCCCCTTCTTTTCGAAGATAATGGAACCCTACTGTTACTTGCCATGGTTTATTAAGTTAATAAGAAACCAAAGTTTAATTTTTGATATTTACAGTTCACTCTTTTTTTTTTTTTTTTTTTTTTTTTTTTTTAGATGTACAAATCAACAACACCAGACTATTACAAGAACAACAAGAACCTTTGGCCTTCGCCTGTGGAATAGAGATTTGGCTGTTTGTCTCAATATGTTACATATCGTCAGGTTTCTCCGAACTGAAGGTGATATTCCAGATAGATTCAATCGAGACGCTCCCGGAACTGGGAACTGTCACAAGAACGTAGAAGATTGCGGCAATCGACAGAATGTCGGGTTCTCCAAAGATAGCAATAAAATTATCCAGTTCAGTTATCGCTGAACAAACAAAAGTGCACTTGGTAGGTTCAAATAACATTACTTGAGAAATATCTACTAACATTTCTCTCTTGCTCTCTCTCTCTTGCTCATTCAAATTAAATGCAAGTCAATTTTTAACCATCGTATTCTTGTAACTAATTTTTTTTTTTTTCACATGCTGAATTAAGTGTACTCTAATGAAAACTTTAATTTGTTTCCCGCCAAAAAATCTGATAAAAAAAATCTGATAATCTCATTATCTGATCTTTTTTTTTATCGGCGAATCGGGAGATTACGAATCTATTTTTTTTTTTTTTTTTTTAGCAATTCAAGTTGTTTTTTTCGCAATAAATGACTCAATCTAATCCAACCATCTTGACGCGATATTGAATATATTAAAAAAAAAAAATAGAAAGATAAAAAAAAAGGGGTTTTTATAAATGAATCAGATAATATCTTGAACAACAAATAACAATGGTAGCTCAGTGTATGTGTGTTTGTGTATTCAATCACAAGCTTTTTGAATATACATATATATTCTTTGGTAATTAACACATGTTTTGTCACTTGAAGCTTTTTCGTCCTGATCTTTCTTAGAGAAAAAAAAAAAAAAAAATGAGCGGGATCCTGGTCACATTTGAGAAATTCTTTTTGAAAAATTTTAGAGAAAGATAAAAAAAAAAAAAAAAAAGAAATAAGTTGGTATATATATACTAGTATACGCACGTTCAATATAGATTTATCAACTGGTAAAGACGAGTTTAAAGTAAATCAGCCAACAGCATTTATTAGTTGTAAAGAAACTGCAGAATTCGGCATTTTAAACAAAAAAAAAAAAAGTACAAAGGGAAGCATCTTTTCGTGCTTTTTCTTTTTTTTTTTTTTTCTTTTGTAAAAAAAAAAAAAAAAAAAAAAAAAGAAAAAAACATGTCTCTTGCTGCTAGTTATCCTGAACTTGATACTTTTAAAAATCTTGATGAACTCAAACGAATTTGTCCTGCCTTTTTAAAAGGTTGCCCTTATGCTAACCTTGAAGAATTGGATCCATTGAATGAAGTTTCCCGATGGTAAAAAAAAAAAAATAAGTTGTGAATGATAATTAACATTCATTATTATTATTATTATTATTATTATAGCCCTTCTTATATGCAAGGTTTTGCAATTTTCTTCTTCCTTTTTTAAATACATATTTACTTATATTTAATATAGGGTGTCCTTTTTCTAATAGACCAAAAGAAGAAATCATGGCACTGATCACACAAATACCAAAAGATCATCCTATTTTAAATATACCAGGTAAAGGTTCATCAGATTTAATAATAAATAATAATAATAAAACTCATATGGCTTTTTATAGAGCTTCCTTCTTGTGAAGAAGGTGTGACGTTGGTCCAATCATTGAATCAATTCCTTCAAAAACCACAATTGGAACAAGAACAACAAAAAAAATTGACGCAATCTGAAATTCTTCAGCATCCTGAACTAGCTTCGGCTATGCGGGAAGGAACAAAGGTTGTACACAGAGCTGCAGAAACAAGCGTGTTTACAAAGTAAGAATACATATTATATATAATATCTTATACAACTCAATAGACGATTTCTTAAAGGAGAAATTAATGCTGATGAGTACGGCCGATATATCAACTCACTTTATTTTGTTTACTTGTAAGATTTTTTTTTTTTTTTAAAAAAAAAAAAAAAAAAAAAAGGTATATGGAATCACTACTTGAAGAGTATAAAGATCATCCGGTGGTTAAACTTATTTATTTCCCTAAAGAGTTGAACAGAACAGAAAGTCTTGAAAAAGGTAAAGAGGTTGTTTTTTTTTTTTTAAAAAAAAAAAAAAAAATATGTGTTTGTTCTAATACATGTAAACAAATAGATTTATTATTTTTCTATGGATCAGGTCGATTAAAAGATTTAACAAACCCTAAAACAATGACACCTGCTGTTCAAAGTTATGTTGCAGCCATGAAAACTGCATGTAATACAGACCCTGCGCTTTTAATTGCTCACAGTTATTCAAGATATCTCGGTGATTTGAGCGGTAAATTAAAAGCAACAACAGCAACATCTCTCTTTACTAATAAACAATTATTATTGTTTATCATTAGGAGGACAAATACTTTCTAAAAGGTTAAAGAAGCATGTGTTGAATTATGATGATACCACATGGGATTCATCAGATGGTTTAAACTTTTACATGTTTAATCATTTAGGAAATCAAGCTGAATTTAAAAGCTTTTATCGTGAACGTCTCGATTCAGCCAAGGTCAATGCAATCACTCGAGGTAAAGAAAAAAACTTGTGATTAAATAACAAGATATTTATTATTATTATTATTATTATTATTATTATTGTTTTTTTTTTAAAAAAAAAAAAAAAAAAAATAGACTTGATTGTAGAAGAGGCTATAAGATCTTTTGAGTTGAATATTGCATTGTTTGATGAAATACAGGCTCTCTCTGATGCAGGAAAACTTGAAGTTTCTTCTTATTCTTCCAAACTATCAAAAGTCAAGAAAGAAAAGGATATTGGAAATAACAATCGTATTTATTGGGCAGCAATGGCTATAGCTAGTGCTGGTATTGTTGGAATCTTAATCCAGAGATATTTTAAGCATAAATAAATGGTAATATTTATAAGTTTGTGTTGTTTGAAGAGTAAATATTTCAATACATAAACTCAAATCCTGTCAAAAAGTGCAATTTCTCCTTCACTTTACATGCGGTTCTCTCCAGCCAGTTATGCTCGTTTCAGGAAATTCTAGTCACTCATTATCTCAAAAAAAAAAAAAAGAGACGTATATCAAGGTGTTCTGGAAGGTATTCTTGAGTGTATATAAGAAACTAACCTTTATTATTATTATTATTATTATTCA
The DNA here is from genome assembly GCA_000697035.1 of Rhizopus stolonifer B9770. Lineage (NCBI taxonomy): Eukaryota > Fungi > Mucoromycota > Mucoromycetes > Mucorales > Rhizopodaceae > Rhizopus > Rhizopus stolonifer. Next base: position 10,450 of record JNDS01002556.1, read on the forward strand.
ACAATGTCTTTATGGAATGATGTATGTACTTTATATAATTACTCAACAACTAATAAAACATTCTCTAATGACAAATGAATGAAAATGACTATGGCTCATTTTTCAATTATTTTTTACATCCTTTTATTTGAAAAAAAAAAAAAAAAAAAAAGCTCAAGGAATTCTTTATTCCCCCCCCCCCTTTTTTTTTATTAATGTAATGACGACTTGTTTTTCAAGTAGTCCAGAACGAAAATTATTAAAATCGTGCATGATTGGAAACGGCCTTTTAAAAAAAAAGATTTTTTTTTTGATATGTTTAATTAGCTTGTTTCTCGAAACGTCTAAAGACTTTTAAACCTTTTTATTGTTGTTTCAATAAATAATGGAAAACTACAATGAATGATGTCCCCCTCCCCCTTCCCCTCAAAGAAATTGATTTTATAAATTTCGCAAATGAGTATGAATTCTTTCTACCATCCTTCCTTCTTCCCTTTTTTTTTTGTTTTTTTTTATTATAAAACTAACCAAAGTTCCTAATAGATTAATAAGATGTTCTTTATATTCAATGAAATACTATACAGTCTTTATCCAATCAAACAGATTAAACTAAAGCACCGAATCATGCTGAGATTGTTTCAAGTGGTGTAACAAAAAAAAAAAAAAGTTTGTTAAAAAAAAAAAGCTTATTTGTTTCTTTTATGTTTTTTTTTTCTTTCACACACAAAAATATAACTTTTTTTTTCAATACAACAAATGATTCCTGAAAATACAGCTGTAGAAAGTAAAAATTAAAAATAAAAGCAAATATTATGTTTATTTACCTTTGTTTAGAATATTTTGTTACAAGACAATTACCTTCACTTGAAACAATAACCAACTCGTCAGAAGATGAACAGATCCGTGCTAGACTCTCCAATATGTCTGTTCGAGAAAACAATCCTTTGTTAAAAAGGGTAATGGATCCCTCCGAACATCAATTTCAAAGACGTCATTCGATTGCGAATATTGCTGAACCCTATTGTCTGAACAAAACAACCTATTCACCTTATTCTGCCCCTTCTACACCACCACCTTATCAAAACCAAACTCATTATTTTCAGGAAGATAACATGCGTCGTAACTCTCTAGTCACCTCTGGAAGAGATAGTAACCATCGAATTGCATCATTGATATTGAATGAAGAAGATAATGCTGGTCAACGAAGAGCTTCAACTTCTTCAATTTCTTCATCTTCATCTTCATTGGTAAAGATTTTTTTTTGTTGTTTTTTTTTTAAAAAAAGAAAAAAAAAAAAATTAATATTTAATATATTTAGAATCAACAAGAATTGGCAGCAAGAGGAAGATATGCAAGAAGTCCAGAGCTTAGAGCGAGTCATAAAATGGCAGAGAGAAAACGTAGACAAGAAATGAAAGATTTGTTTGATGAACTCAAACAAAATCTTCCGTTGGAAAAATCTTTAAAGACCAGTAAATGGGAAATCCTTAGTAAATGTAATGTAACACAGCATAATTGTATATTTAAAAAAGAAATTAAATTAATTTTTTTTTTTTTTTTTTGAAGCTATTGATTATATTGAAGCTTTGCATCACAGAATTTACGCGAGTGAAAATGAATTGTCACAATTAAAAGAAGAACTTGGACAATTAAAACAAAATCAACATATTGTTTAACCCTTTTCTTTTCTTTTTTTTTTTTTTTTTTTTTTTTTTTTTTTTTTTTTTTTTTTGGATTGAATATTATGGGAATTTTTATGTACAGTTAAAAAAAAAAAAGAAAACATCACCACAATCACACACTACACACTACACACTATACACACACACTATACACACACACTATACACACGCTATACACACGCTATACACACGCTATACACACGCTATACACACGCTATACACACGCTATACACACGCTATACACACGCTATACACACATATTTACATTCAAACATATTTACATTCAACAATAAAGTTTAATATTTTATTTATTTAAAAAATCTTTTTTTTTTTGAATTATCTTAAAATACGCGCACTTTAAATGTCATAATATTTTTTAGACAGAACGCACATGCTCTTGTTCTCAGACATTTATAAGAGGGAGAAAAAAAAAAAAGCCATTATTATCAATGTCATCCCATTTTAAAAGTTGTTGCATAAAAAAGGGAAAAACATTCTAATCCTTCTCCTTTCTCTCTCTCTCTCTCTCTTTTTTTTTTTTTTTTTTCTCTACCTCTATACACACGCGCCTCCGTATATCTAAACACACTCCGCCCAAATGGCAGTAAGCTATTTTGGAAATAAAACACTTCTTTTAACTCTCCACACTTTTCTTTTTTTTTTTTTTTTTTTTTTT